>VTPC01090952.1:62796-91988 GCA_011009095.1 Ignelater luminosus
CAAGGAGACTATGTTGAAAAATAAAAAAAAAATTTCAGAAAAAATGTCTTGTATCTTTGTTAGGTCGGAAACTTTTCAGACCACCCTCGTATATGGTTTGGTTTCCCAAAACATCTTCTAAATGGAATATTACAGTAACCGGATAAAAGTAACATTCCCATATAAGTAAACATTTCCGAGCTAGAAACGGTAAAGTCGTGGTCTCCTTTTTGTGTCTTGTTACATATTATATTATACAAACTCTTCTGTAAAAAACATTTTAAATACGTCTGTCGATTGTAAATCTACAGTCTTAATTTTTTGAACAAAGTTTGGTTCAGAAGTTTTAACAACTTTTACTTCTTCTTGTCTATATTGCAATTTTTGCTCAGTCAAATTTCTTTTTTTTAATTGTCCACGTTTACTTAACTTTGAGGTAGTTACTTTCCTTTTAAATGTATTTTTAATATTGAATCTTGTTGCAAGTGGTACGTCATCATCATTATCACTCGAATCTCGAGTATTTTCATTGTTGGTATTTTGATCATTTAACATCAATTCGTTATTCTCTGCTTGTTTAACTGTGAAGATTTCCATCGGTTGTTTCAAGACTCCTTTGCCAATATCATGAGTATCGTATTTGCCCTCAACATCACTCGGTGCGTCATCTATCGCACATTGCTATCCTCGCCATCTTGTGGAGGCAACAAAACCAAATCTACAAGATCGCAGTTATTTAATTGATTAAAGCTTTTATCGACTGCACTAACTTCTTCTAAATCTTTCAATAATTCTTCGGCATCTCTTGGACTTGATGGGTTATAAAACTTGCTTTTATAAATAAATCAAAAATGTAAAAACTCACGTATGCCTACCGTATGATATTTTATACACAATGTTTTTTGGGCTATAGCAATTATAAAATTTTGCAAACAATACTTGAGAACATTACGGTGCATCAACTAGAGTCTATAAAAACTTATAACAGCCAAAACTTGCCGTAGATTTACATACTTTGATGTACAATTAAACATAACCCTACCTTGAACTCATAATTTTTTTGGTATAAATTCCGCTTTGAGAAAAACCTAAATAAACAAGTTTTAATGTTTATCACCAACTAACTTTTGCACTGAAGATATTATAAATAGTTTTCAAGAGTAAATGAGTTTTTCTAATGCACTGAATGTGCTCACGTGATTTTAAAGCGTAACAAAACTTATGTATGATAAATCATACGTTAGGCATTAATGAGTTTTAGGACACCTATGGTTCGCAAGTCTTGGTAGTGATACTACAAGTACTGCAACAGCCACATCTTTTGCTTTAGCTGACCGGGCGCAACTTGACTAAAACTAACATGAGTTTTAAAAAAGTGAAAGTTTGCAAATATGGTGACTGTGGTTCATCAAATTCAGAACTATAAAAAATTTTTCTTACGACCACTTTTAAAAGTAGGCTTTACCCAACGTTAACATAGATCGAAAATCAATCATTTAGTCATCATTCAGTCGTACCCATGGGCGCCCCAAGAGGAAGGCAAAATGGGGCACTTGCTCCCACTCCTTAGATTTTTGGCACTTATTCTTCATTAAATCAAATGATGTGCTATTGGTTTAAAAATGAACTAGCACACTTTAATTTTCCCATTGTAATATCTACATTTAATTTCGGCTAAAACATTTTTACCCATGGATTATTTGACCGATAAAGTCACATTTACACTAGGAAAAATACTTTCATTTTCAAGTCATAGTATTTGGTCAGTGTACTAGTTCATTTTGAAACCAATAGTACATCATGTACTTGAAGAAAAAATGATGTAAAGTCCCTTGTGCCATCTAAAAGGAATCAAGCTGGAGTTTTATCTGAAGAATTGACAAAAATAAATATATCGTTGAAAACAAAATGCAATAATGGATTTAAATAATTTTAATACTTTTTTCATACTTTTGAAACGACTTTTTTGTGATATAGAAAGTTTATTCTTGTTTCTGCATAAATGATATTAAAACTAATAGAGAAAATATAGCTAATAAATAAACTTACAACAAACCAAATGCCCTTTTTATGACCTATACAAGAATTTACCAAGTTTATATTGAAAATTCTTTAAAGAGATTTTGTCGCCCAGTTGTTTAAATGCCAACAAATACAAAGCAATATAACATTTAAGAAAATTTTGAATGAAACCCCTTAAATACAATAAAACATTTAAAAAAGGATGAAGTTTCTTAACCTTAACAAGAAATTATGTTAGAAAAGTCAATCAATCAAATACTACTGAGTCTTTTCCAACCGCATTGAAGTGGATGACTGATAATAATTATCCCTATATAAACCGCACCCCCTAACTATACATTACGCTGCATGGAACTGAAGAAAATGTATAAACATGAATTACCGAGCCAGTCTGACTCTACTACTCTTCTACCTGCAGTTTGATCTTTAGTAATTTCATATACTTTTACATTATCTAATTTAAAAGGTGTTTAAGGACGCTTTGCTCAAAAATGATTCTTTGTAAACTTCCTTTGTAATTAATGAATTACCATTTACGATGGATAACAGGAACGTTTTTAAAGAAACGCATTTAAAAATTCAAAAACTAAATCTTTCATAGGTCTAAAATAAAAAGCAAGTGAGCCAAAACAGACTATATTCGTATAATCAATCTGAGTCAAGTTTCTTTGTTTTCAACTTTTGCACCTCGTTGTAAAAAATCTTGTGGGCGCCCATGATCGTAATAGTAGAATTCTAAAAATCTTTGCAGTTTTGGGAAAAGTCTTGTATGCCACACGAGCTAGAAATATACTAAGCGTTCGCTCAACACTTTAGTTTCCTTGCCCTTATTACATAAATAACTATTCAGTAGACATTTACACATTTTGTTTCCGACATTGTCCCCACAAGATTACTTAGTATTTTTAAAGATAAGCAAAAGCGGCACTAATAATATAAATCACAGAAATAATGCTGGACAACTGCTATGGGCCCTCAATTTATTATTTACAAATTTTAGAAAAAAGCTGAAATTATAAGACAGCAACGTTTTCCAAAACCAATTATTTAAACAAAGCAGCATGCCCAAAGAATGGTATAATCTACACTTTGCAATGAAATATGTAGTACGTGAATATAAAATTTATGCTTGAAAACCTGGTGTTTTTTAAGTGGATCTGTTATTGGTCAAATCATAGTTTCTCACCAATAATTACGAGTTTTACTCAAGTAGGCCGATTGGCAGACTTGTAGCTTTTCTTTTTCATCGTCAATGTTATCAGTAAACGATGGCATTCGCATTCAGTGCAACAACCTTTCTTGAAACGTAATAATCAAATCACAAGTTTTCATATTTGTGGTATGCTAAACCGTGATTTCGGTTGCGCTTTTAGCACATACGTACACAGAGAATCGATGTGCTGGTCTTGTTATGTACTAAGAATTCAACGACCAACCGACGAGACGCACAATAAGTCATTAATGTGCCTTCCATATTACACTCTTGACTTGGAAACAGATGTGCAACTCGTGATTACTTATGTTTACTCTAAGCAAATCATCATGTCAAATGAAGATGTTTGAAGACCTCTAACAATGTTTATACCGAGGGGTTAACCGTTGGAAAAAATTGTGTACACGAAACTTCTTACTTCATATATTTCATCAGTAATTCACAAAACTTCACCTGCTTTATCAGTAATTTGCCGAACTTCACCTATTTGTCAGTAATTCATAGAAATTCGCCCATTTTACCATTAATTAACAATGTAAAAGAATTTCTAAAATAAATTTTTGTACGAGTAACAAAAGTGATTTTTGGAGTTTGCTAGAAGAAGAAGAAGAAGAAATCATTACGTCATTGTCATTTTAAAAGAATTTAATAAACAATCTTGTAAACTTACTCTTTATTAATTATTATTATTATTATTTTTGTTTTTTGTTAAAAAATTCAGATATTAAAATTATGTTTTATATTTTGAAATGAGTTTTTTTAAAATATTATTATAATAATCAACTTGTAGATCACTGTTTTTATTAAGAAAGAAAATGCCCAAGAAAATGTAATTTGATCATGATCATCAGAATTGGCGTCAATTATACATTTGTCAAAAAACCTTTAAAGACGTTATTAAAATGCAGGCTGGGATTTTCCTTTAAAGAAGTAATTTTTGTTATTTACAGCCGTTGGGTACTTTAAGTAAAAGAATTCGATTAATTATAAAACAAATGTTAATAATTTGAGTTCTATAGTTTACTAATTAATTTTAAATTTAAGTTTAATGATTATAACAATAACAATATAAGCAAGCACATACATATTCCCACCCCAGACACCATCACACTTTGAAAGTAATATCATAATAATAATAATAAAACATTTGCTAATTTCTTTATTTATTTATTTACATAAAACAAATTTAGTTAAAAGAATTTTTATAAGTTTTTAATTTAATTCACACGTGGAGACTTTAGTTAACTTTAGGTAGTTACTTATATTACGTATTTTAAGTGAGCTATACACGGTGGTGCATTTCATTCCGTACCATACAGAAATATCGATTAATTCTAATTGTCAAAAATTGAAATTTCCATAAGAATTTCAATTGCCTAAAAACACGGTATACAAAGAAACAACTTTAAAACTTGAACAAATGTACAAACACTAACATATATAAAATTACGCAGTAATGAATTTAATTGGAGTACACTTTTCATGATTAAACAATAAAAAGGCAAAAACATTTTGCGGTTAATAAGTATTAAAATTTTTCCTTTATTAGCAGGTTTATTAGCCTAATAATTACTCGATTAAAATTTAGTAAACTTCATCAATATTCACACATTTCATCAAATCTTCACAAACTTCACTAAAATTTTACAAACTTCACTTAAAAATTCACGAACTTGATGAACTTCATTAGAATTTCATGCATTTCATTAAACTTCATCTACTTCACATCTGAACTTCACGTACTTCATGACGTGTGTACACCAAACTTCATCAGCGGTTAACCCCTCTGTTTATACCATATATGACCTAGATATTACTATTTTGTTGGTAGATTTTCAGAACATGGATTAATTAAGTGAATCTTAATTTTTTATTCTCATGCTGTAAAATATCGATTTGATAATGCCTTAAAATAATTTGAAAGAAAAAAAGTAAAGCTTTATTAAAATAATATTTCTAAATTGTAATAGCGAGTTTTCCAAAATGATTGATGGCAGTTTGAATTTCCTGTGTTAACATCTCAGTGATTTTTGCGCTTAGAGTTTGTGTTATTGCTAGTTGTCACTCGACGTGATGTATTGTCATGAGAATATCAAACAAGTCTAAATTAAACTGTCAATGATTATTTTGGATCACTCAGTATATCAGATCTAACCATAGAAAATTCTCAAGATCATACGAAAATGGACGCTCAGTATATCAAAAACTGAAATAAAAACAGTCGAGCGATCGTTAGATCACCCAAAAAAAGAAGTCTGCCATTACTAAGAATATCCAGCTACTTTCATAACCGTACACAGAAAAATATTTTTTTTTAATTTCATAATTACTTTTGCTAACAAAGACTTAAAAGAAAGATATTGCACAAGAGATGTAAACGGTTACGAAGACAACGTCGAAGTGAGATCCATCTATTTACTAGACACAAATACATACGTGCATTGGCATATTGGCATACTTAGAGTATAAACAAGGCTCATGAGAGGAATGCAAAACTTAACAAAATGATATTCAGAAAAAATTGGTCAAATTTCTGCTGCAGAAAATGTTTGCTACTCAGAGCTGTAACTAGAAAAGAATGAAAGGGGATGTTTTTACTAGTCTCATAATATAAGTGACGGTGTTACGAGTTACTTGTTAGGTTATCACCACGCTTTATTATTTCATCATATTTATATTGTATGAGTCATCATTCATTAATATGTATATCCTGAAAATTTTGGCACAATTTCTAGCGTTTTGGTATTAATCATGAACAGCAGATTCTGAAGTTGGCGTTGGAAACAAGACTATTTTAGTATTCTGCCTTTTAATGCCATTTTTCAATCAGTTGCACATATGCTTTATAACAAGGAAATTTGCAAAAGTATCTCCAACCTAATGAGTGTCCCAAAATAATTTACGTCAGAGTTAGCTTTGGAACTGAGATCGAATGAAATTGCGGTTTCTACACTGACAGTATCGATGATTGCACAGATAATGTGAAATTAGAAAAAAAGCTAAATTTTTCCAAAAAAGGATTAGTGATGTATGCAGTTTCAACAAATGTAGTTTATCGGCCGTATGTAGGACGAGTTAGGTGCGAAACGCTAAACAGAAGAAGCTACGCTTGAAAATGAGTTAATTCCCTTAACACATAGCATTCTCAGAGCGAACGGTATTATTCTTTGGCCAAAGCAACACAAAACTGACCTAAAGCATATAACATGGCCTTTGTGCTTAAAAACAAAAATCTTTCAAATAGGCCCCACTAGGCATAAGCAACCAAATTGTAAACTGTCGAGGAATTTTGTTGAAGAAAGTTTATGATGATAGATGGGAAACTCAAAATAAAAAGCAATTGAGACGCAGAATTTTTCAGATATATAGTGTCACCTCCAGGAGCTGACGAACAGCATTAAAAGAAGAAGAGATCATTAGACGTTAGCATTAATTAAATGTATATTTCTGTGTCCAATAAGTATGTTAACTAATGACTCAAATTAATGGAGATAAAGATTAAATATTAAAGATTGTGCCAAAATTTATCACTGACGCCTACGGTATTTCCAGTACTGATATCGCTTTGAACGCTTAATGCAGACTAGTGTCGGCTGATAATAGTGGGATGTTATTCCTTACTGGCAGTTTCGCGTGATGCCATGCAACTACACACCTCTTCGTCTACTTCAAACACGTATACAAATGCTACAGAAAATCTTTCAGATCTAAACCATCTTGGAAACTTAAAAATCTAAATTATTTCTGGACACCGTTAATTTTATCCTAAATCCAAAAAGATCCTTGCCGAGTACTGGTTTAAACCACATTGATCAAACCTGGATCAACCCAAATTATTATTATTGCTCAAATGTTATTACCCGCGCTCAGCGTTGATTGACATTGCCTGATGTCAGGAGATTGTGTAAAAGAACTTTCAGAAATATTGTATACAGTCCATACTTTCAATAGGTCCCAATAAGTCATCCATCATCAAACTTCACTAGGTGAAAAGAATGACTGCTAACGAACTTTTTTTACTTACCTACTTTACTTTTTATACAAGGTTTCTAGATTGCATGGAACAAATATAAAGATGCTTCTCTGTGGAGCGACGCTCCCTTCAAGTTTTACTAAAAACACGATTTTGTTTTAATGACTCCACGACAGTTAATCTCCAGAATTCTTTTATCTACGAAAGTGTGCCTGTTTTGAAGAAATCTTGTCTTTTCACTTATTTTTATAAACATGCAGATTTTCTGAAAAGAACTCCAAAAACCATTAGAGGTTCAGGTACACATGTGCAGAAATCTTTTTATTTTACGCTATAGAATAACTCCCTTATATTTATTCCGTGTAATTTAGAAACACCTGGTATAAAAAGTACCCAGTTTTGGTAACAAGGTCAAGTAAATAGTTAGACACTGCCACTTGTCTTGTACATTTTGATATAATAATTATGCATGATTACTGGTGATAGATGGTAGGCAAGAATTCACTTCCTTCTCGTCACCGATTGCATAGTAAATTTAATGATTGTATTTTAACTAATTCTTTAGTTATCTGATTAATCTTAAAAGTTAAAATATTACTATAGCTTGTTCAATCTGCTTTACTACAAAAACTTATACATTTTGATGCAGGTAGGCTTTATGAGAGAAGGAAGACTGTTGGCAGAAGATTCTCCAGAAAATCTTTTAAGTCTCTATGAAAGTGATAGCTTAGAAAATGTATTTTTAATACTGAGCAAGAAGCAAGCTCAGAATATTAATAACAATTTTAATGGAAACAGTACAGGAGTGAACAACATCGAGACCACTGATAATGCAAAATTCGGTGCAATTAATAAACGTTGGACAAACAGAACCGTAAGTACCAATATCTTTTTTAATTTATATCATGTAAAATATAATCCGCATTACTTTGGTAACCATTTATAGACGCGTTCACAAGCTAAGCTGTAATGTCATTTTAAAACGTTGCATACTGATCCGGCCTCTGTTTTAATTACGTTTAGATAGTTTCATCTTGTAAGAATTAATTATTTTGTTTTGTATAATTTATTTATTAAATTGCTTATTTTGCTAAAAGAATATTCCTTTTCAAAGTTCGTCAAGCTTTAATTACCATAAATACGTGCTTTTATAGTCAAAAAGTGTCGGATTTCCGACTCCAGGCCTGCCTTGTTTCTTAGAAATTCTTAGTTTATGAGGACGGTTGTGGACGTCCGAGTACATATTACAAAGTACCAACGTGCTGTGGGAATTTTCCGTTCATCATATAGCTGTTCACATATTCGTTTGTTTTCTAAGGTGAACTAGACTTTACTTTGGGTCACGTTCATTCCGACCGGTGCGCCGAGTAGGATCTCAGAAGGGCGGGCATTCTGACTATAGCTTTCGTAAGGGGCAGAGATGTGAGCGGGCTTTACATAATCGTAAATACTGTTGCAAGTTCCTTTTGTTTAAGAGTTTGTGTGTTTAGTGGAGATTTAATTGAAGGTGGCTTCGTGAATGTCATAAACGTTCTTTTGGGACGGATCATAGATATTTCGAACTTGTAGACATCCAGGCATAACCTGTAAAGTTAGCTTTTTGCAAAGGCAACCTAGTTGCTGGACTGAAACCGTAGTCTCCGGGATCGTAGAAAGTGTAGCCGCCCCTCTTCTTATTATTCGAAATATATTATTTAATTAAACATCTTGTGAGTAAGTGTCTACTGTGAACAGTTCACGTGAACCCATATACAGGATGTTATTTTTTGAAAAGCCCATATACAGAGTGATATTTTGTGAGAAGTCCATGTACAGGGTGTTATTCCCTGAGGCACTTGTATACAGGGTGTCAACCTACGAGAAGCTGCGCGCATTGGCTTATGGTTTCCTTTTGATTTGCAGCTTCAGATGCCCTTGATTTTTACCATCTTTAAGACATATCTAGAGTTTCTGTGAATGTGAGCCTTTATCTTTTCGTTGGAGCTACGAGATTGAACACATTCGTAACGGGCACTAGGTCTCTTCTTCAAGTTTTTCCCGTTACAAGGTTAAGCTTTGTTAAGTTTTCTTCTGATTATATGGTCTCTCCTCTACATGTCGATCGATTTTGAATGCTTAGTTATTTCGTTCATTTTCTTCTTCCAGTTTTATTTTTTTAACAAAGCATTTTGCTCTCCTGCATGTCACTTATCTTGGTACTTTTGATTCACTGCAGATCGATTATCCACATTTTAGGCCCTACGACATCTTTTCTATAAATGTTTCCTCTTGATTTTTTGTTATTTGCTGATTTTTTTAGTTTTTATTCAAAGATTTTTTTTGTTTATTAAAAATCATTATGTTTTCAAAAAGCTCTTCTGTATTATCTTGTTTTTAAACGAATCATAAAACCTCATGGATACTTGATTGAGTATACTAAGAAGTTTTGGACGATCCTACTTATGAGTCTTAAGATTATATTCAATTTGTGTCATTTTGACATACTGTATGCTCTTGGAGATTTGTAAATCTTATTGTCTTAATTTTTGGTATTTCAGAAAGAAAAGATTCACCAAAAAAAAATTTATTGCAAAAGGAGCTTTCATGAATTAAGCCTGAACAAGAATAGATTAAAAGCTCTTCTAATCAAGAACTTTACACAATTATCAAGAAATAAGAGGTAAACGAATAGTGTTACATAATTACTATAGCAAAATAACAGTTGTTACTTATATTTACAGTGGAACCATTTTCACATTTTTAATTCCACTTATATCACTGTCAGCTTTCTTAATAGCAATTGGAAATGATATTAAAAATATAAACATTGCTATTGTGAATGAAGAAAATCAATATAATTTCTGTGAAAGCAATGATTACAGCATTAACTTTAATGAATCCCACTGTAATGTTTTTAATTTAGGTTGTAAATTTATTAAAGAACTAGATGACTCAACTATAGTTAAGGTAACACACAATGTATTTATAATTTAAGTCGGAATTATTTTACATACCTAGATACTTTTAGAATTTTTTTGACAATACCACCAACGCTTTAAATGAACTACAACATGGCAATGTATGGGGAGTTGTCTACATACCTTCTAATTTCTCACAGACATTTCAAGACAGAATTGAAAATAGTTACAATCTACCTGAAGATGTTGTAAATTCAAGTCAGATCATTGCTTGGGTAGACATTTCAAGTAAGACTGACACAATATAAATTTTTCACACAATTTTTAATTTTTTTTAATTAGATCATCAAATTGGTGTTAGTTTGAAATACATATTAAAAAAGAATATGTTAAATCTACACAAACATTTGTTATCCACTTGTAATTATTCTTCAAACACGGCCGAATCTATTGTGCAATTAAAGGATGTTTTCTATGGGCAAAAAAAATGACAAATTTACATCTTTTCTTATCCCTGGTATACTGTTAACGTAAATATATTGAAAAAAACACAAACATGCTAAATTAACAACTGTGGTTTTCAGAATTATATTTTTCATGAGTGTTACAAACACTGTTGACACCATATTAACAGATCGATTGGGAGGGACATGGTATAGATCATCAGTTGCAGGAGTATCTTCTTTGGAAATAATCTTGACACATTTTATTACACAATTTTCTATAACAATCATCCAAGTGTTGGAAATCCTTACTTTAACATTTTTTATTTACAAAACTGATTACAATGGAAATTTATTTGAAATCATTCTTGTTTTAATACTTGGAGGAATAGTTGGAATGTCATATGGTAAAAACTGAATCAATTAAATTCATTTAATACTAACATTTGTATCAATTTTAGGTCTCTTCATTTCAGTAGCTTGTGAAAATCATTCCACTGCAAATTTTCTAACTACCGGTAGCTTTTATCCTTTAGTTATTGTCAGTGGTAAGTAAAGTTTGTTTACCAAATTGAGAATTTTACATTACCTATTTTATAGGAGTACTATGGCCATTAGAAGGTATGGCAAAATTTCTACAATACTGTGCTTTGGGTTTACCAATTGCTCTTCCTACACTTTCATTACGGAATATTATGAAGAAGGGTTGGAATTTAAATCGAAATGAAGTATTGAATGGCGTGGCTATGCAAATATTCTGGATTGTTTTACTTGGAACTATTTGTGTTTATCAGTTGAAAAAGAAGAATTAATAGTTTTGTTAAATATGTAATAAATAGATTTTAATTTAATAAAAATTTAATTCGACAATTGAGTTATTTTTTGTACTTTACGCTTTGAAGAAGAGTTTATTGTTTCATAGTTCACAAATCATAACCGCAGTCAGACTTTCTACTGTGACGAATCATATTAAAGAATAAAGTTCAATTCAAAGGACTTAATGAACCCGATTACGACTTAAGTGTGATTATTTTAGAACCAAACCTTTTTCTAAACAGTATCTACAGAAGTGTTGACCAGAAATCAATAAAACCAATCTCTTATAGACTATGTCATTATAGAAAAAAGTAATTAAAAAAAAATGAATGATGTAAGAGTAAAAGGGGATATGAGACTGACAGCAGCCACTACCTGATAGAAGCAAAGATAAGAAATAAAACAAAAGCAATATAAAAGCAAAAAGTTGACATAAGTTAAGAAGAATGGATGTAAGGCAAAAATATCAAGAGGAGGTCAAGGTCAAGAACATTCATAGAAAGACACAATGTTAATGGTATATGGGACCAACTTAAACAAACAATGTGGGCAGCAGCAAAAAAAAGATGCGGTAAAAACAACGTGGGAACATTATGAGAGAAGAACATCTTGGTGGAAGGAGAACATCAGAGAAGCAGCCAAAGAGAAAAAAAAATCGTAGAAAATTTATCTAATGAGCAAAAAAGAGATGAACTACCAAAAATATAAAAATAAAAAACATAAGTAAAGAAGAGAGCAACAAAAACTAAAAAGAGAAAGTAGGAAGAATTTGGGAAATTAATAGAACGGCATAGCAAGGAAAACCAAAAACCAATTTACAAAACAATAAAAAACCTTTAAAAATAAAACTGTAAATAATAGAATGGTTACGTGCAAAACTGAGATTAGTGACCCATCGACATACGCAACCATATACAAAATCGGTATACAAAATCGGTATACCATCTGCAATGCTAGCTTTTGACAGTCGAAGACGGGACGAGGAAGATCTAGAGTCGGCGGCAGACGGTAGCATTGATACGAGAATCTTTATGGGTTTCGGGATCGAGAGGGCGCCAGCCACAGTAAAAAGTCGGTGACCTAATTTCGAAAGGGAGATTCTGCAGCTGATCTCCGTATCTAAGTCAGTAGGCGAGATGCTTATCAAGGTCGAACCACAGGTTCAAACGCTACACAAGTAGACGGAATCAAGATTGTACTGCACTGTCTTAAAATACTTACACTCCCAATGAGGGATTAAGCTGATATTATGTAGGTAGGTGAAGGTCAACGTCTCTTGACTCCAGAACAGCTGATCACTAAAACCATCTATGTGTATGATAATACCACAAGAAAAGCCAGAAGGTAAGTTGATAACACCTATTAGCATATTAAATTGGTACAATAAACAGATTCACCTACGTGGATGCTATCCAAACACTTGGAATAGATCCCGATATCACGCAAAATTTTCTAAGTCCCAAACCTTCACACACGATAAACACGGGGTGCGAGCGTGTTGTTTATTTGCAGTTTTTTATCAAACTCCTAAACTCTCGATCGAAATGAGAATTCTTCAACCTCCAGAGGGGTGGGTCCAGCAGATTATTGGCTGGCCAGGATTCATGACATCAAAACCACCAATAAGATAACAAGAGGGTGAGGTGGTTCGACCACAAGTTCGAGCATTACCCTGTTCAATTAACTGAATAAACATAAAAATAAATCTTGTCCTGGCTAGGCAAAGTGACAGTTTTATGATCTAAAGAAGCCTAAAACTAAAAGATAAAACCACAAAATTTCTTCAAATATTTAAATTTATAAAATACGAAATTAGAGGTAATTTTAACAATATTCAATGCCCGAATATATTGCTTCTCAGAAGAGGGAAAGGTATGGATACTTCGGCTATTAAATTAACGCTGGCAACAAAAGGAAACACCTACTGAATGGAAAATGGGAACTATCATGCCCATATACTATAAGAAAGGAAACTCGTACGACTGCGGAAACTACAGAAGAATAACGCTGTTAACAATGACACTAAAACTATATGAAAGAATTTTAAAAAGAAAACTACGAGAAAGTATAGAAAATCAAATAGAAGTGGCACAAAGCCGTTTCAGACTAGGACATAGTATTTAAGATCATGTTTTCTCAATAAATCAGGTAATAAAGAAAAAAAACTGATAAAAAATAAAGATATCTACATATGCTACCTAGATGCGACAAACGCATTTAATTCAATAAATAGAGGAAAGATTTCGGAGGGTCTATATAGTAAAACAGTAAGCGCAAACCTCATCATGGCAATCAGAAGTATTTATAAAAGAACAAAGAACTAAGTAAGTATAATATATAACAGTCTCTGCGAAAAATTCACTACAACAGAGGGGGTCAAACAAGGGAGTGTATTGAGTCCGCTATTGTCCATAAGCGCCATAGACGAAGTCATATAAGCATGTCAGGAAGACATGAAAAAAGTTATAGTACGGTATAACCGTTTTATTTAGAATCATGAGCATTTGCGGACGATATAGTATCACTGGCAAACTCAGAAGAAAACTTAAAGAAAAATGTTGAAATCTGGATAAAAGCATTAGACGTACAAAAACTGTTCCTAAACATTAAAAAGATAAACACAATGGTAATCAAAAACGAAAAGCGAGATGTTTAATTGAAAATAAAAGAAGAGGACATAGAGCAAGCTACAAATACCTGGGAAGCACAATTAATAAAAAGACAAAAATCGAAGAAGAAATAAACAGGAGAATACAAGCCGCAAATCACATATATTTTGCTCTCCAAAGAAAGATACGGAACGTAGCAATAAGAGAAAGATTAAAGGTGAAGTCAGCGAAAACGGTACTAGAAAATAAAAACTAAAACTGATTTGGACATTTAGTAGCAATGGGCGAGAACAGACAGTTAAAAAAGATATGGAATCCAAGATCAGTGGAAAGAAATAGGAGATGAACGTAAAATAATGAAGTAGAGGAAATATTAAGAGAAAGAGGACAAGATTGGAACTCAACTCAAATATTGGCAGTAACAAAAGTGAATGGAGGAGATTTGTAAACTCGACACCTTAGTAGGGTAATAGAGGATCGGATTATGATGATGACAAATTCTTTGATTAATGAAAAAACCATTGGTAGTAAATAACTATAGTGAATGTTTACAAGAAAATAGTAAACCTACAATATCTGAAGATCAAAGTAAGCTAGTAGTGCCTAAAGACGTTTTGACAATTAAAGTACATAAAGTTCAAGATAACAGTTTAACAAGAAAAAAACTTTGTGAACATATTGATCCATCAAAATTATATTCAGATAAGAACAATAAATAATTACTATTTAAGAAAAAAATGAGTATTGCAGTAGTATCGGACATCCACTTCGTAATTTTATTAATGTTTGAGGAACGGTTAGATTCTTAATATTTAATTATGTTCATACTATACTAAAATCGGCGAACCAATGCAGTAATAAAAGTGCGTGATCAATGCTAGCTCTTTTTCAATTGGCTGAGAAACACGTGCTTGAAGCCGGTTTCACCCACGGAAGTGTCAACATCCATCGAACAGTGCATTATTATATACCAATATATACAGATATCAACATAACCTAAAACCTCCGTGCTTCTGTTTTACTTCTTGTGTTTATTTTGTTTGTAAATTTTGTTCTTGGATTACATACTTTAAGGTGAATACCTAAACACTACTTATTTTAAATTTGGCGGGTATTTTATTCAAATTTGCTAGTGTAAATTGGACGTCAACTCAGATGGGTACTAGCGCGTATTGTCCATGCAACTTTCACGTGATGACTGCATTGGTTCGCCGATTTTAGTATAGTCTAGTTACAAGTCGAAAATTCAAAAAGATGGGATGAAATGCGTTTAATAAATGTAAGTATTATGGGATACTGAAAAATTGGAGCACACAAATAAAAACCCAATTTTGCTGTCATTCCAATCGGGGTTTCGGAAGGGTACTCTACAGAAACTTTTGTTCAATACATGATAGAAAACTGGATAAAAAGAATTGAGTATCATGAAATTATAATAGCAGTATTTTTGGATTTTAAAAGAGCCTTTGAAGCAAGCGATACTATGAAATAGTAAGTTTTATCAGTATGGAATAAAGGGTTTAAAAATTATCTGAGCAACAGGTACCAAAAAAACTAAAATTGACGGTACATTCTCTAATACTATAAAGAATAATATTGGTGTACCCCAAGGAAGTATTCTTAGGCCACTATTGTTTATATTATATACAAATGATAAAGTTCTAAAAATACTGTAAAACTTCAATGTTTGCTGATTATACTTTTATTTAAATACAAGGTGAAGATTTTAAAACTGCACAAGATTTATTAAATTTGGATTTGAATTTTGTGTCGAATTGGTAGAAGGTAAATAAATTAAAATATTTTTAAAACAAATAATACCATAAAAATTTTTAATAAACTGCAGGTTCTTCAGAACGAAGCATTACGTGTATATTACTGAACAAAGATATGTAAATATGTTATGGTAATTAAATTAAGATTTAACCTTTTTCTAACTTTGTATCTTTTTATACATAAGATAAATAAATTTATTACACAAAATTTTAATTATTGTGACTATGAAATTGAGATTTTCATATAAACTGTGTTTAGCACAAAAGTAACATGCAATTCAGTTTTTGATAAAAGCATTCAGGAATATAATAAATTAACAAGTGATATAAAAAATCAAATCAAATCAAAAACGAAGACTGGTAAAACCTTATTTAACTTGTCTATTATATTTAAGCTAAATTACTATTCAAAAATATTTGTAATTTATAAAAAAAAACGTTTAATTGTACCCGTGTACTAAATAAATAACTAACTAAAAAGTCACTGGCCTGAATGTAAACAAATGCACGTGGTGATTCAGTTATAACCCTTTGTAAAACGGTTCATCTTGGTGGCATTGGTGTAAGTAACGAGGCGTAAGAAGTAACAAATAGTTGCAAACGACTAATACAACTGTCAATCAACACAACAGGAATTTGTCTTGACACAGGCTGGAGATTGCATGACCGAACTGTAATTGTTTAGGGAGTTTAACGTTTTAAAAAGGACTGCTGTAAGAGCATTGACCACCCGCGTGCAACCCAAATATTAGTTCAACTGACTGATAATAAGAGCAAATGCATATGATACAAAGTGTTCATGAAGTAATGCATAAATTTCATAAGAAAGAAAAGATGCTTGGACAGTGGATTTTTGTAACTTTTTCCGTATTTTAACAAATCCTATAAAAAGCTGGTATATGTCAGCTGTAATCTTTTAAATGAATCACCATGTGTGTATTTACATTTCTGAATTCTGTATAAAATTCTAAAATATTTTGTATAACCTAACCTCCATAACCTATTAATTCAACTTTATTTTCAAAATATTAGATGCGTTCAATGGACTCAGCAATTTGTATTAAACGCACCACTGTTTGGGCTAACGTATTTTTTTGTGTTGAGAATAGCTGGCAGTCCATTCCAGAAGAAAATAAATAAAAATGACATTTTATTGTAAGTTATGTTGTTCAATAAATCTCAACAATTGCTGGAAAGCTAAAAGCTATAGAATCTAAACAACATAACTTGAACGTGCCATTTTAGCTTTTCAAGATCGTTCATGATTTATCGTCTGGAATCAATTTTCAGTCTAAGAGATTTCCAGATTGACCAAAGATTAATGCCACACGATAAATATAATAAATCGAGAAAAACTAAGGCAGGAAACTAATGGGTGTTGATGTTAAAATACTTATTAGTTGGGACGAAGTCAGGATTGGCCTGTGGGACTAGGAGTCTAGAGATTCTGGGGTCACACTAGTCTGGGGCTCACGTAGTAGGTCCAAAATCCACAATGTCTAATATCTTGCCAGATCAAAATGAAAGCGGAAAGGTAATATAAGCCCTAAACTGACATACCTGACAACACTAACTTGCACCGGCGATTGCAATCGGTTTTTGATTTAGTTTTCTATATTTAAGTTGAGATTAGCAAACGATTGTTTTTTAAATTGATTTTAAAAACGTAGAAGAATTACACTTTTACGCATGTTATGTCATCATTAAATACATAATCAAGTTTCCTGTAAATCCTAATGGACTATTTACAGGTTGTATTTACATAGGAGCTAAAATATCCACATACCCGGCGTTTTGAGTTGGTTATGAATTGAGGTACATCTGCCTTTTCTTAGTTCAAGACCTAAGAAAGTGGAGATTAAACAATACATATGTTATATTTAGGTCAATGTACATCTGCCAACAGTCAGCTCCAAATGCAAGAGTTTTTGAA
This sequence comes from Ignelater luminosus, assembly GCA_011009095.1. Taxonomy (NCBI): domain Eukaryota; kingdom Metazoa; phylum Arthropoda; class Insecta; order Coleoptera; family Elateridae; genus Ignelater; species Ignelater luminosus. Next base: position 80,457 of record VTPC01090952.1, read on the forward strand.
CGCCCTGCACAAATCGTTTCTCAGTATTAAGAAAATCAGTTCGTTCGGACTATAGCCTTGTCTGCTCAACTTTTGACTAATATGTTACAACACACATGTAGCATATAAGATTTTATCCAACGTTTCTTTATAAATTACAGTGTTTTGTTTAAATCACTAGCGAGTTATAATTTATAATGCACTAGTGACTTATGAACATATATAGGATTGTGTCAACAGCAACAAGAAACAGGATTGGACATTAGGGTGGGCCGAAAAAACAAAAATTTTTTTTCAAGTCGTAATACCACGGAAAAGTTGCGAATTGGAGAGACTAAAACGGGGTAAAAAAGAAATAAAATCGGTTTATATCTTCCGGTCGCGCACGTGCTCTAAAGTTTGCCGAAATTTGGAAAAATTCACATGTTTACGATAATTTCTAACATTTTTAAATTAGCCTCTTTCCGAATGTAATAGCTCAAATCCTTATGTATTAGAATCACAGAAAATAATGTTTAAATATTACTTAAATCTGTCAACATCTTCCGGTCGCGTATTGCCTTCAAAGTTAATGAAATTTTGAAAAAAATTTAGAAATAAAGGTAGATCATAGTTTAAGAAAAGAAACACTAACAACCTACATGTTCTTTTTTTGGTTTTCTTTATTGAATACAAGGTTAAATGTTTAGACACAAATTATTTTAGACCATTAGTAATATTTATAAACAAATTTTTTTATTGAAAACACTAGGTTTTTGTGTGAAGAGTCATTATTCCAAGAAACTCATGTTGAACAATTGAGCATCTCCGTTTTTATTCATTCTTAGCTGAAAGTACTTTGAAATTTAATTAATGGACAAAGTTAGGCATGGTTAACCTTGACAGCAGAGTCGTTCTGATAAAACCATCCTTAGACTCAGCTCCGCTTTTCCTGAGGCTTCTGTCACGAGTTTCAGGGATCGTTCAACTGCCTGTGTGTGAACTGGGAATGTCTTGAATGTTATATCCCAGTTAAGGACTAAGTCACTTTGAATATGTGATTTAAATTCATCGTCACTAATATCTTTTAATAATGGGGGAGAAGATAAATCACAGTCCATCCAGTTAATTATTTCCGAGTAGTGTTGAGCATTGAAATTGAGTTTTGGCGGCATGAATGTTCTGATAGTTGTTCTCTTTTGATCTAACTGTTTCACCTTTAGAATTCGTTGAAGTCCGAGCTCTCTTATGTGTTTTGTATTATCTTGTGTCATGACTAACATCAAATGTTCTGGATGAGCGAAAAAAGCCATTTCGTTCTATTACAGAGTCGACAATATTACGTAAATCGTCAGGTAGGTACCTTGAAGATTGTATTGATTAGTACACATTTTTGGTCCGTCTGTAAAGTATTTACTTGTTTTAAAACTAAACCACATTGGCATGTATGACTTCAGAATAAATACAACTATTTCTTGAAATTCAGGCTTGGGACTTTCTCCACTTAAGTACAATCTGAGAGTTTGATTTGCTGTTGTCCACCATCTCGAGTGTGACAAGAGACCTGGATCTCGTACAACCAAATTCTCTTTACAGTTTCCTGACTTTATTGCCATGGAAGTATCAAGTCCTTATTTAGTCTACTGCTGTCTATTGTGGAGATCTGACAGCCAATACTCTTGAGCGAATCACTGGACGTTTTTCACAGCCATTTAGCTTTTCACCGATTGGCTCGCTCAAAGATTTCGGACCCGTTGATTTACCGTCTAGGTACTGAAACAGATGCCGGAATGGTAGTTCATTAAAATGGAGAAGGCAAACTGCCCATTATAACGGTTTCCCCAAATGTATTTTGATTCGGCGAATCAGACCGTTTTTCCAACCTGTATTTACTCAGTGCGACCGCATCCTATGACAATTAATTTTTCAAGAGAGGTACCCCGACCAGACAAATAAGAAATAATAGAAGTGACAATATATTCAGAACTTCCAGAAGTTGGGGTAACATGGCCGATGTAGACCGAATCACATTCTTGAATTAGCGAGTAATGCTCTTTCTTTTTTACTCTACGGAGCCTTTTCAAATGAGCTTGATCTACTACTAACGTGTCGTTCTTCCTCCCATCCAAATAGAGACCGTGTAGTGAAATTTTTTCCTTGAACTATGGTCTACCTTTATTTGTAATTTTTTTTCAAAATTTCATTATCCTTGAAGGCAATGCGTGACCGGAAGATGTTGACAGATTTAAGTAATATTTAAACATTATTTTCAGTGGTTCTAATACATAAGAATTTGAGCTATTACATTCGGAAAGAGGCTAATTTAAAAATGTTAAAAATTATCGTAAAAATGTGAATTTTTCCAAATTTCGGCAAACTTTAGAGCACATGCGCGACCGGAAGATATAAACTGATTTTATTTCTTTTTTTAAACCTTTTTAGTCTCCCCAATTCGCAACTTTTCCGTGGTATTACGACTTGAAAAAAGAATTTTTTGTTTTTTCGGCCCACCCTATTGGACATACAACAGAACGTTAGAATATGCTAATCTGCTAATGTAAAACAAAAATCAATACTGATGGAAGTCAGTTTCTCACTACATATCAGGGAACTTTCTGTGTACTAATTTATCCGATTTAACGTACCAAAAATATTAATAAAAGCGCTTTTAAAATAATAACTGTTTCAAATAGATATGATAGTTGTCAAGCAAACTGAGGGCATGCCGATAAGAAGAAAATCAACCCGATGATGATCCTAAAAAATCGTAAACTTCGGAAAGCTTATTTTTTTAGATATTCGAAAAAGCAAACGAGGCACTTAGATTTTGCTTTCATTATACTATTGTTTACAAAATTGTCCAACTTTGCCTAATTTAACTCAAGTTATCTATTCAAATAAACGAGATCTCTAAGAAGAAGTTAAATCAAACCTACAATAAACAGATTTTTCACTATTCACACTTCCAACCTTTTGGAATAAGAATTCTGTTATAGGTTAACATTTGACGATGTTACATATAAAAATATAAATGACATCTCAACATTTTATGGTAGGAAGAAATGCTTTTTCAATCGCATTTTTTGCGTAATTCTTATATAACACTTTATCATACCTATAACACAATCATAGTTTGTAGCACTTCCGAAAAAAATAATATTAATAGCCCAGGCATTTTAGGTTTTAACCTCGAGAAAAATCAAAAAGAGCCGAAACTTTGCGCAGTTGTTCTATTTAATGTTCTTAGCAATATATCCAAAATACCCATCACTCCGGTCTTGGCTTCCTAAATCTCCAGGCCTTTAAAAACCTGGAGCATTGGAAAAGTACAGGTAAGCAGTGGAATTAACCTTATGACGAAACGGTAATGCGACTTATGTTAAATAATAAGATTCAAATAAAAGAGGTATGAACGAACTGTCATAAAGAGTAGGTAACTATAAACTACATACCATAGCATCCACAGGCACAGGAGCGCCCAAACCACACCAAATTCGACAATCGTTTCTATTGTTTTCAGTAACTTGACTCTAAATAGGTTTTTAAGGCAGCTATTGCAAATATGCCAGAAACAATAAGCTTTCTATACCTTTGTCTATAATAACGGAGTTACGATCGCTTAAATGGTTATGCGCGCTTTGGTTTAAGGGAGTTGACAACAATGCAGTACACTGCTTTCGTTGTCTGTCAACAATAACCAAAGAACGGAATTTCTTATAATAATCTACAAGTTTTAATAAGTTTTTAAATCATTGGTTCGCTAATAAATCTTTGTAATAGTGCGCCTATTTCTATGAATTTGGATACCACTTTTTGAGAATTAAGTAATCTAATAAACAGGTAATAAACAAAAAGTTTTTATTCAAATAAAAAAAATAAAAGATGTTTCTGCGGTAATCGCTCCAAGAATTAAATGATATAAATATACAGTAAAATAAACTTACAGCTAACAATACGTTGGACGTCTTTGTACAGAGATAATTACTCCAACGATATACAGGGTGAGTTTTTTTCGATGTTTAGTATGGGGATCTCGGAAACTAGCGGAGATAGAGAAACGATTAAATGGGGACAGAATTGCAGTTTTACGAGCTCAATTTAATGAGCTTTTTGTTTTTTGGAAAAAATACATCGCTAACTAGATATCTTGCAAAAATAGTTTTTTTGTTATTTTGTTTGGTACCTAATAGCTCTGTTATTATTGACTTTAGAAACAATGTGTAAATTTAAAAGTTGTAGGTAATTATGTGCTTAATGATACAGTCTAACCAAAGTTTTTATTTAAGCTGTAATTTTTGAGTTATGACACAAGCTGGTGTTTTTTCTAATGGAAACCATAGTCGGCAATGACTTTATAAAAAAAGCCTTTTTTCAAGGATTCTAACGATATATCACTTGACATAGTTATTTTTATAAATTAATTAATTATGGCCCTGTTTTTCTTTTCATTTTCGAACTGTTCAAGTAGTACGCTATGGAAACAATTGATAGATGCGCGCATCGCCTCTAATAATAAAATTCATGTTAGTTATTAAAATTTTTATTTTAATTTCAAAATTATAAACATAATTATTTTAAATAAAAATATTTCTGAGAAATCAATAAACAGAGAATGACAAAACGATAAATTAAGAAACAATAAAGGAAATTAGAATATAAAGCAGTACCAAAACAACGTAATTAAAGTAAGTAAAGTATTTAAGAGTAAACATGTTCAAAAGTCCAACATTAGGATTAATGCATAAGTTGCAGAATTTGTTGCTTTTCTAACGGAACGTACATCAATATTAGCAAAAACTTCTAGTACAGCTTCTCTAAGGTCATCTACTGTGTTGTACGACTTTTGATATACCCTATCTTTTTATTTTTATGAGACAAAATGTAACACTGAATCATATCACGCTTTTCTTGATTAAAAAAAATTATATTGATAATTTACGAGACCAAAATCACCTGTCAATAGGTAATTGTCGTTTGCATCTGTTAATTGTTTCCATAGCATACTATGTTAACAGTGTTTTTAGTTTTTAGTTACACCTATGAGTGAAGTACCTATTTTTATCTAAATCTGCTTTGTTCACTTACCTGAAATACTTTACTTACTTCAATTACGTTGTTTTGGCATTACTCTATTTATATCCTAATTTTTTTTATTGTTTCTTAATTTATCGTTTGTCATTCTCTGTTTATTAGTTTCTCAGAAATATTTTTATTTAAAATTGTAACTTCATCGGAATAAACATTTCACACCAAAATAATTATGTTTGTAATTTCGAAATTAAAAGAAAAATTTTAATAACTAACTTAAATTTTATTATCAAACGGGATGCGCTTCTATCAATTGTTTCCATAGCGTACTACTTGAACAGTTCGAAAATGAAAAGAAAAAAAGGCCATAATTTATTTATTTATAAAACTAACTATGTCAAGTGGTATATCGTTAGAATTGTTGAAAAAAGACCTTTTTTATAATGTCATGGCCGACTATGGTTTCCATTAGAAAAAACATAAGCCTGTATCATAACTCAGAAACTATAGCTTAAATAAAAAATTCGGTTAAACTGTATTATTCAGTACACAATTACCTACAACTTCTTCCTGTATACATTTTTTCTAAAGTCAATAATAACAGAACTATAGGCACTGAACAAAACAACAAAAAACTATTTTTGCGAGATATCTAGTTAGCCATGCATTTCTTTTAAAAACAAAAAGGTCATTAAGTTAAGCTCGTAAAACTGCAATTCTTTCCCCATTTAATCGTCCCTCTATCTCCGCTGGTTTTCGAGATCCCCATACTAAACATCGGAAAAAACTCACCCTGTATATACACAACGAAAGTACGGTACATTCACCTACACGGTCAACAAGCGATAAGGTCGGCAGTTGCAAACATAACGCTGCCTGGATTGTGTGAGCCAAATCATCAGTTATCAAGAAACCCCAGGAAATTTTATTCTAGACAATCACTCGTCGAGGCGGTACGATATAGATACCTGTTGGAGATTCGTTATTCAGTCCAAAGACTGCCGGTAGACGATAATAAAAAAAACACAACGATATCTTCCTGTTCTACAGGAAATTTATTATTAACGAAGATTAGAAGCTCGTGACGCTTTGTTACAATCCGAAATAATTGTACGGAATAGGTTACACAACCTCAGTGGCTAAATCTTAATACATTTTGCGGCTTCTATAAATAGTTCACGAAGAAGATCTGATGCTGACTGACTAAAAATTCGCAAAGAAGGACGCCGGGCTAACGCTATATTGAAGCGTCCTTTCCCCTCGATAAAATGATTTGCGGGAATGACGGTAAGACTTCGTTCATTGGGGGACAGTTAAGCTGAGGTAATTCACTCACACTCCTCTGTTTAACTTCGTATAGCCCCACAAAACAAATTTGCATAGTGTCAAGCGGCAGGTCATAAAAATAGTTTATATGTCTGTTGCATTGACACGGGCTACAAAATTCTAGGAACACTGAAACATAAAATAACGAAATTAAGATACATTTAAATTTTTGATTTGATTTTTTATTTTTAAAAGGACGTACAGATATATATATATATATATATATATGCTAACAAGAAAGTAAAATAAGCCCGGAGACCCGCCGATAACTACCTGGATACCCCCAATACGAAGTCATATATATATTGGTGGAGTGTATCAAGTGACTTCCGAAGTAGATACCCAACATTCGTTGTGACTTCCATTGTTACGTTGTCACTTCCGAAATCGGAAGTCAGTACGTTTCGCCTTGTTTTTAGCATATTTGGGTACTAGGGGGCACCACACGCCTAGATCCGAAAAATGTATGGAAGTGACTTCGTATTGGGGGTATCTTTTGAGTTTGGCACTTAGTTCAGGTATATGCCGTTGGCGCCCCCGTCGCTTTTTATACTTTACGTAACTATCCCTAAGTGACTTCCGATATGTGTACTATTCGATCTGACGTCCGAACTGTGGCAACGCCGAGTGCCAACACTTGCCTTTGAATGGGTGCGTCCAGGTAGTTATCGGCGGGTCTCCGGGCTTATTTTACTTTCTTGTTAGCGCTATCTAATTCTCCGAACTATAATGCAGAAAAAAAAACTACTAATCGGTTTTTTAATAACCGCTCTTTTTAATTTTTGATAGCTCCTGATACTATGTATTTATGTATACATTGTGAAATTCTTCTTTCTTCATGTATCCATTAATTAGATTAGTAAATAACCCATGCCTCATTTATTAATTTCAATTTAACAATGTCCGCATTACATCTTTAAATTTAGGATTCTATTAAACTTCTTTTTCAAGTACAAAATAAATTTATACGACCAATGCTAATTTAAAATAAAACGTCAATAATACTAAATTAAAGTTAATTAAGAAATTTAAATGAGGCATTAGTTTTTTACTAATCTAATGGATACATGAGAAAAAAAAGAAAAATTTCACAGTATATAAATAACCTCTTCTTTATTGTTAAACTAAAAAATAGATTTACAATTTGAAGATGATAAATGAATGACTATCTAGTAACCAATAGGACAAACAAGTGATATTAGCATATACCTTCAAAATCAAGTCAAAATTTAAATTAGGAAACAAAATTTATTCGATAATACTAAGAAATCTATGGAATTTAGATCTGGTCATTGAGCAGGTGATGATAATAAATAAATGAAACTTATAGAAGAAAAAGCTAACATGACAAACTTCTTTTCTGGTGGTTGCAGAAAAAAATGAATAATTAGAAAATTGTACTGGGTAGAAAGATTAAAACGTTAAACTGCCGGATGATTTGCTGATTTTGGCAATTCGCGGTTATTAATTTTGTTTTACAGCGAATATTTGCACATTTTCAGTCACATTCTAACCGTGTATTTTCTAATTAAACATTATATCAGTGATACAATGTTTGCAATTTATTTTACATATATCTAAAATTGTGCTTTTTATATATACTCTCATTAATGGTTTTTACAAAATGCCGAATTTCTGTATGTAAAAGTTTGACTAACAAGCTGTTAAAATAACAATTTATTTCGATTAGTTTGCTATTTTAACTGAAACGTAGTAAACAATTGAGTCAAGTAATTACTATAAACGTATAAATATTGGAGTTTTAACAGTCTTATAATACGGCAATTGCCATCGAAACAGGAAACAACATAAAATGCTTTTAGCAATACTAATTGGTATTCTAGCACTACTCATTTACTTTAAAATCGTAAAACCTCAGAAATATTGGAAAGAAAAAGGTGCTGCATGTGTAAAACCGTGGCCCATTGTGGGAAGTATGGGCTCGCTAGTTTTCAACAAGAAGTCATATGCAGAGTTAATTCAGGATATTTACAATGTCTTTCCGGAGAAGAGGTAACACCTAAAAGCTTTTCTAACATTAGCGGAAAAACTCATACAGAATAATAATAATTTGTTACTTCAACTTTAGATGCGTTGGTTTCCATCAGTGGTTTAAGCCAGTGTTGATAATAAGAGACCCAGAATTAATTAAACAAATAATGGTAAAGGATTTTGATATATTTCGGCACATCAACCCTTGGCTCCTGAAGGGATAGACTCGCTGTGGAACAGGAGTGTGTTCGGTACTAGAGGTAAGTGGGTTTGAATGCATTATCTTTTAATATAAAAAACAATTTTTTAGAAAGCTCTAGATGGCATGACTTGAGGAAAATTTTAAGTCAGGCATTTACCAGCAGTAAACTGAAAGCTATGTTTCGTCTCATAAAAGACTGTGCCAAACAAGTAACAAATCATCTTTTGAAACAAAATAAACTCGTGACGATAAACGCAAAGGCTATTTTTACGATATTTGAGAAAACGATGCCACTGGTACAATTGCATTTGGAATAATCTGCAATTCTTTTGCAAATCCAGAAAACGAATTTTACAAACTGACATTAGCGGACTTAGCGCATTTAAATCATTTTTTTGGTTACAGTGTCAGTCCAGTATTAATGAAGGTAATTATTGTTATCAGTATTGATGCAATGCACGTTATAAGGCATTTTGTTAGACATATTTAACTGTCCTGTAGTTGCATCAAATTTGGACCATCGTGTACTTAACCGTTATTGTTGTGATCTTGCCTGATTTTAGTTCTCCTAGTCCTCTCATTTATCTATTTTGCTCTCAAACGCTAGCAGCATTGTTTACTACTTTTACTAAAAATTTACCAAAATTGAACAATTAATCACATCATTCTACTTTTAGCTATTCAAGATTCCTTTGGTCCCACCGAACATTGCTAATTTTTTTAGGGGTATAATAAAAGAAACCATACATACTAAAGAAGAAAAAGGAATTGTTCGTCCTGATATGATCCATTTATTTATGGAAGCACAAAAGGCATATTTAAGGTACGATGACAAAGATTTAGAAAATTTGAGTTTTGCAGTTGCGGAAAAAAGAGAATTTGGAAGAACCCAGCAAAAAAGAATTGAAATCGCAGACGAAGATATAACATCTCAAGCTATTCTGTTTTTTGTTGCTGCTTATTAAGTTTTATGTGTTATGAGTTAGCAGTGAATCCCGATATTCAGCAAAGACTGATTGACGATATTGATACGACTCTGGAAGGGTGCAATGGAAATATTACATACGAAGCCCTAATAGCTATGAAATACCTTAATAGGGTAGTCTCAGGTATTCCATCGGAATTCAATTAAATATTTTGAAACTAGAAATTCGAATTTTCCGCAGAAACCTTACGTAAATGGCCAGCTATTCGAGATTACGTGATACAACCAAAATTATCTGGTGAACAACCGATATATGTAGATGCTAATACAAGTGTTTGGATTCCAAGTTATGCTATTCACAGAGATCCACAATATTATCCAAATCCGGATAAATTTGATCCAGAACGATTTAGTGATGAAAATAAAAATAAAACTTTATATGGTTTGTTTATTAATTAGATTCAAGACTTGCTTTGCTGAAAGCAAAATTATGTATATTCGAAATTCTGACCAAATTTGAAATTGTTGCTGTGGAAGAAACCCAAATCCCATTGGTTTTACGTAAGGGAGGAATTAATATGCCAACGGACAAAGGCATTTGAGTAGGGTATAAGCCAAGAGGCATAATACAGTAGACATATATTATTTACGGTATTATCCTTTGGTTTTTATGTAATTAATAAAAAAGAATCTATCATATTTACTGAGTATTGTTTATTTCGAAAATTTCCAAAAGCAACGTTATGTGAATACTTAGCTACTGTCTAAATACTTAGTCACAATAAAACTTTTTAGTTTATTTCAAATAATTAAAACTAGTTTTAGGATAGAGGAGTTTTCTGCTTCAACCATGAACCTGGGGCGATTATGCACGCGAGCTCTAAGTTTAGTCACACTGAAAGTAACTCTAATTTGGATTCTATTTTTCATTCTACAGCATTCAGGAATAATGCTACTGATTTATGTGGTTCTATATTTGAGATTATTGATGTAATTTTGCTTTCTGTGCCTTTTCATCATTAATAAGGTAGCTCTTTAGTATTTATTTTTTGTTTTTCGGTTGCTGATTTTTTCGGTTAATCCAGCGTCTGTCCTTTCGTCCACGTTATGTTCACTATTTTGTTTTCTTTGCCTGTAATGGTATCTATCAAGCGAGTTACCACCGAAAAAAAGTCCATAATAAAACGTCGATATCAAGAAGCCATGCTCAGCGTCAAGAAATGTATAAGAGATTCAAATCTAATAACAGAATTGAATTGAAAAATATAAAATTAAGATTTCAGAAAACTTTGTCATACATTTTTCTAACAATAAAGATTTATTAAAAGAGCCAGTCACATAAAATAAATCGAAATGTAAAAATAGTTACCACTCGACCTTGTTAAAAATTTAAAGAGTTAAGAAAAACACATATCTTTAGCAACATTGAAAATGTAAGTAACTAAATAAATTTTAATTTAAGGAAAAAAACTCTTTATGGTGAAGCATTAATTTATTCCAATTAATATTATAAAAGAACAACCCTTTTTTGAGGGAACATAAATTTTATAAAAAACAATTAAAAGGAACGACATTGAAGTTTGCTGTTTGTAATTAATTAACTCACCACATTTACTTCCGGATGATGTCAAGTAGCGCTACAGGACTTATCCACGCATCTGAAACTTAAGCATACAACAAGCAAACACAAATTAAACATATCAATATCGCCCCCTTTATATAATTGACAAAACCAAAATATGACCCAAATTAATTAAAGAGCTTCACAAGAAAGTATAATTTTATTTTAGAATAAAACAAACCACGCGGGTTTTATTGTAGTATTAATTTCAAATTCATGTTATTTACCCAGCTAAATCATCTTAAAAGAATCAAAAGTTATTTAAAAGCTATTTTTTTTAATATACGTATTACAATTATTAAACGCACTTCTGGACTTATCAAACGATGGAAAATTTGGAAGCCATTTTCCAGATGGAAGTTCACTCGCCTCTTCTCAAAGTTTCATTCAATCGGCAATCACACAAAGTTCATAGATGAGAAATTCCACCAGAAGAGCTCCTAAAGATTCTCCCGCCACAGGTTACTGAATGCTGCCCCC
>VTPC01090953.1:0-125305 GCA_011009095.1 Ignelater luminosus
TATTAAGCGTGCTAGAGACATTTTCATCATGATCTTCAGGGTATCTACTTTCCACTCGGGTGCATTTTAATTTTCTAGTTAGACACTAAAATGTAATAAAATCTGATAACCAATTTCTCTAATGAAATTTTCAATTAAATTATGTACATTAATTTTGCTGTATAAAATGAAATACTAATTTAACAAATTTTAACAAATCAATCAGATTGACTTATGTATTTTACAAAGAAATGTTTGAAATCAACAGAATCAGAATTTATTAACGTAAGCATTTCACTAAATACAATAATAATTACCTAGCGCATTTGAGTTCCTACATTCTCTTCTTGCTGTCAGAGTTCTCGTTTATCAAAGAAGTTCCAGCTTTGCATGCTATACATATTTGGCCCAAGCACAAGCGTATTTTTATATTGCCACGTGCCGTTGTCGGTATTAGAATATCAAAACGTCCAACAAGTGGACATGACTTAAAGCCAACCCATTTAATGGCTAGCAATTCTTCGAAAGAGTTCGTTTAAAACTCACGTGCTTTATCGTATCAGCAATAAAAATAAATTTTCTTCGTACTCGTTCCGTTAGATTCGAGTAGTCATATATGTATGTACTTACGTAATCGATTTGGTTTGCTGATAAGGAGCACGAATAAATTTGAATCGTCTTATACCGATTTACAGAACTGCATAAGGAACAAATTGCAAATTGCATGTATAACACAAGGCATTTCTGTTGAAATCCCGGATATTGTCGGATATTGCAAAATGTAGCATTTTGGCATCTTTGAAATGCGCTTTCAAGTACAAAATGAATTGAATTCAATTCTGTAGCAGTTTTCTCATTTCTTTTATAATCGTAACGAAACAGCAATAACTTTTACCCGATTAAAAAGATATATCGTCGCACAAAATAACTTAAGCATTAAAAAAATCGATTAGCAATTGCTTGGTCGTCTGTGGAAATTGAGAAAATACAAACGGTGTTTCTGACATTAAGAATTTCGCTTTTTTGCATTTATACGCGGCAAACACGACTGTGCTGGAAATGATAGCAATTTTTCACTTGGATGTTATTTCTTGGTATTGTGAGACATAACGGCACACTTCAAAAGTAGTTTCTTTATTAGCTGCATTACTACAAAGCGCCTGGCATTGCAAGCTGTTGATAAGACCAGCTTTTCTCGTAAATGGCCCTTTTGTGCACATCAGACACGCACAGAATTCATTTTGGGATACTCCTTTTCTTCATCTTCTTGATGTATTCTGTACATTTTCTCATTAACGAATACATTTTATTTAGAACTTGGAAATTATTCCTGTAGGGTGGTTTTTGTATAGAAACTTTCAGTTTGATAACTTATAGGTACAACGCGAAAGGCGAAATGGATGTGTCATTTGTTTTCAGTTGATTAAATAACTCACATTTTTCTATAAAATTACCTTTTTTGTCCTTTTTTGTGAAAACCAAGAGGTTTATGCGTCTTATAAATCAAACGATAATCGTTCCAGTTTGTGGTAACCTGAATTTCCTTGCTTTCTTTTCGGAAATAAAAAAGTGTTGGGTTTGTAAATAGAATGCAGAAACAAATTATAAACTTCAGAGTGTGATAAGAACGATTTAAATGAAACAAGAATTATAATGACTTCCAGAAAGTAAAAATTCGCAATTATGCAATAGAATGTTTTTCGGATAGAAAAAGGTGCAATTTTTAATAGAAGATTTAATGTCTATTGCACCAAAATAAATAATGATAATGATTTATCACTCATTTATCAGTCAGTATATATTGGAATTGGCGATAAAATTGTAAATATTTACAGTAGAAAAACGAAAGGTACAAAGTAGCAATCTAACATCCATTCAAAATTAATTCCAATCTCTCTCTTTTTTGAAAACTATTAGAATTTGCTGCAATTAATTTAATAACTTCGTATCATATCAAAAATATAGTTTTCTTAGAGTACCATTTGTAGCGCCTAAAGATACGATAATGACGCTTTGCGTCTACTGTTGGACAGAGGCATCCTCCAATTGCCTTCATATCTTCTGCCTTGAGCACTATTCATCCAGTTACCCGCCACTCTCTTTATATCGTCACTCCACCTGGTGTGTAGTCTACCTCTGCTTCTTTTGTCTTCTCTGGGTCTCCATGTTGTTAATCTTCTAGTCCACCTGTTGTCAGTCATTCGGGCTATGCAACTTGCCCACCTCCATTTAGCCTGTGTTATCCGTTCTATGATATTAGTTACTCTTGTTCTCTGTCTTAAGTCTGTATTTGGTATTCTGTCTCGTCTGCGAATTCCCAGTATCGCCCTTTCCATTCCTTTCCATCCCACACTTATGATTTATTCGCTGAGCGTTTGGTGAGTATCAGCGCTTCGGCGCCATATGTTATTACTGGTAGTACGCATTGTTCGTACACTTTTCTCTTCAAACACATAGGCAAGTCCGATTTAAGGTGTCTCGCAATTTTCCGAAAGCTACCCACCCCAAATCTATGCGGCGATAGATTTCGCACGTTTGGTTGTTCTTGCCAACTCTTATTTCGTGTCCTAAGTACTTGTATTATTCATGTGTTTGTTCTCTCTTTTGCTCTTTTTAATTCTGCTAGTAGCATTTGTTGCGCATCACCCAAGTTGTCAGTAGTCAGATATCGTCGGCAAAGCGAAGGTGACTCAGATATTCACCATCAACTTTTATGCCCCTGTCATCTCAAACTAGCTTTTAAAAGGGTATTCAAAGACTGCCGTAAAAATGTTGTAGCGATGTTAGTATTGCTGGTAACTCCACAGTATCAAAAGCTTTTCGAAAATCTATCAACGTCAGCACAAGTGGTCTATTGTATTCAACAGAATTCTCTATTAAAATCTTGATGGTGTGTATGTGGTCATTTGTCCCATATCTGTTTCTAATTCTAGCCTGCTCACAGGAGTGATAAAAATCTAATTTGCGCTCCAGTTGTTTGGTTATGTTGTGACCTTTGGTGAATAATTTATATATGCAGATGAGACAGCAAACTAATTGATCTATAGTTTTCTAAATCAGATATATCACCTTGTTTGTGAAGAAGAATTGTTATTGCGTTGTTCCATTTACTCGGAATTTTACTATTTTCTGGGCATAGGTTAAACAGGGAGACTATTTCTCGCAGCAATCTTCTGCCTCCTGTCTTGACAGTTTCTATCAAAATTGGATCTTCCCCTGGGGCTTTAAGTGTTTTTCATCTCCTTCAGAGCACTTCTTACTTTCTCGATAGTTATATTGTTTTATTTGGCTCGCGTATAGTTCTTCATAAAATTGTTTTGTTATTTCTAGTAATCTTCGCCTGTCAGTTGTTTCATTGCCGTTTGTATCCTTTAATTTGAAAAGCTCGTGTTTTCCCTCTGTCAGCTTTCTTCTCATAAGTTTCATATTTTTGTTTTTCTCAATTGTTTGTTGAACTTGCTCTCTATTATATTTTCTTAAATCTTTGCGTATCTCTTTTGAAATTTCTTTGTTAAGATTCCTAATCTCGTCTGAGTTGCTATCATGTTCTTCTCGTTTCAGTCTTCTTCTTTCCATCAATTCTTTGGTGTTTCTATTAAGTTTGTCTTCTCTTGATCTCGGTTTATTGCAGTATTTTTTGTGCATTTAGTATTACTTCGGTAATAGTGTCGTTTAATGTTTCGACATCAGATGAGGTTTGGTGGTGCAGAGCAGAAGTAACAGATTCTTCGTATTCTGAGGTATTTTCCGGCATTTGCCATATTCTTGATTTTACTCAGCGTATCAGTTTTGTTCTATCGTTTTTTAGGTTTATCTTTACTGTTTCTCTCACCGCTCTGTGGTTTATTTTACGCAATCGCAATATTGAAAATATTAATTTCATGCGCGATGGCGCATCTTCTGGTATTTGTACTCCTATCTTAAAACCCATTCGTGCCCAATGATGCGTTTTTGCAATATTACAACCTAAATTGACCTTAAGAATTTCCTATTGCTGCAGTTTCCTAATTGCCTTTACTGCGGTTGTGTCCAAGTTTAGCATTTGGTCTGGTTTGAAATCTTCAATTTTACTTTGCCATGATCTAGACGTGTTTGAGATACCTGTACCCACTTAGTATTTTTATTTTATTTTTACTAGTTGTAGCCACGATGTATTTGCTACTGGTGCGTCTTTGAAAATCCGGGCAAAAACGATAGCTACTAAGAATGGTTAGAATATAGTTTTCTTTTTAATTTTAGGGCATGGAGTTGAACCTAACAAATTGACATATAAATGAAGAGCACAAATCTGAACAGTACAAAAACAATTTAACGTTGCCAGCGAAGATCTTGAGAAGATTGATGGTCAGGAGACTGATAATAAATTGAATCAATAGTAATTTACCATATAGGGAGTAGAGAGAAAAAAAAGCTTATTTCAAAACATTTGTTCCATCATTCTATCCTCTGACTTCTTTGCAGATGTATGTTTTTTTGACATTATATTGTAAAAGAGATAAACATTTCAAAAGGGTACTAAACTAGAATTTAATGTGGATGAGATTCGTTTTTAGGAACTTTGCTAATTAGTCGATATAAAGTTAATTCTAGAAGGCATACGTACTGGAAGGAATCAGATAATGCAAATACTATATTGATTTCAAATAGCATACGTTGTAACAGACTCGAAACTGTAGGATTTCTCCACTTCAATGGCAATTAGCATAGATACAGCAGATAAAACGTTTCGCTTTCAAATGCTCAATAAATCATTTTGAACTCATCATTTGAGAAACAATTTAGTGTATACATGAAGCCATGGTTCTCTAGTATGAGTGACATGAGATGAAACAACATATAATTGTTAATGTTGTACTCTAGAATGAGGTTAACAAATATTTGAAGTTAAAATATTAGAACCTGCTAAACCTATTCCAAGGATTGACAACGATGAGATACCATAAGGATATTTGATCGTTTGACAGTGAAAGGCATAAGATGCGTCTCGATACAGCAAAACTAGAAGGTCAAATAGAAGAAAAAAATTAAAATTAATCAACCCAACGTGATCAAGGGTTGTAATGAAAACGGGAGGGACTGGTCGCGTGAATCAAAATGTACCTTATTATTAAACAAGTGTGAGATAGAGAAAATAACATTGATCTCTGTTCATTTGGGACCTAGATGTTTCTATTCAAAATGCTTGGCTATTCTATAGTAAAGTGAGAGGAGGTTTCGAACGTGAATTATTGAGTAATATATCTATGGTTTCACTTTCTGAAGTTAACTAAGGGTCATTCCACATCAGTTCAACTGCAAAAAAAATGTTTGAACATCCGCGATCTCAGATTTCTTTGAAACTTGGTAAACTTATTCTTTTTATGGTTTTAAATGACCATATAAGATCTTGGCTCTAGGTCAACTGATTTTAATTTCTTCAAAGTTTCTTTCGTTGTTTCTTTGTTTAAAAAATCCTACCTCACTCAAAAATTATTTAGTTGAATCTCTTTTAAATTTTGCACTGTTGTCAGCAAATGTATGAGGCTCTTATAAAAATACTAGAAGACTCAGTATAAGTATGTTTGTTAATCAAAAAAAGTGTTTTATGGGTAACTTTGTTTATTAGCAGCCAAATCATCAGTATAAAAATTCCTTTACTTTTTATTTTAATTTTTCTTTAAGGTACTGAATTCTGAAAATTGTTTGAGACATACCGTGTTTAGTACTATGTGTTAAAAGAGTTTCTGAACCAAATCTGAGTATGGTATGTACAAGGTGAAACATTGCACTACAAAATAGAAGAAGAGCAATGTGCTTCAGTTGTCAGGGAAAAGTTGCAAGTTAAAAACCTAAGTATGTAACAGAATGTGATATCCAAGATTATAAGTAAAGTAGATATGCAGAGCTTCAGGGATCGATTCTATTATATTATTTACAGTAACAAAATCATTATCCATATACTAACAAAATAAGTATAGTAGGTGTAAATTATTTGATGTTTATAGTTATTATTATGTATTATTCCTGCGAATTATGCATATTAACGCTAATGAAAAGTCAAAAATACAAAACATTTAGCGATGCATATAATAAACACTAATTAAAACTTGAACATATTTGCTTCTACTAAACAAACCAATATTATATTAATATTCCACTATCAATTTCAACGTAACGCAATAATAAATAAATTTGATCAAGTAAAATATTTGTTACATATATATAATATTTTTACTTGGATATAGCATTAAAGCTATCATTTTGCGCAATATGCACAAATAACTATTTAGCTTCATTAGAAATAGATTTAAAAAGTCAGGGTATTTGTCGAAAAAGGACTCTGATATTTTTTTACATCATGATTTTTAAATCATTGCTAATATTGTCTTTCTTTTTTCATTCATTTCATTCTATCATTCTTTTCTTTCTTTCCTGCTGGATAGTATAAAACTTGTTGTGTCTTTCCTTTGGTGTTATTGTCCCATTTTCGCTTCCAAATGAGATGATTATCTGCTCTGTTGATGTTTTACTCTTGTAGACTTCTTCAATGTTATTTTTTGTATTTCAAGCTTAACTTCACTAAAAATGAAATTTGTAGTGATGCTAGGTTTCGAGGGCGTCCGCTTAGCGTCTATGACGACACCCTCAGATCAGAAACATCCCAGCAATTTATAATAAATCAACCTCCCACTTTGCTGAAGGAGAATCTTAGTTCTTTAAGCTACCACCGATCTGGGACTGGAAAACAGCAGTGCAGACTATCTATAACTAATCTTGGAGTAGATCCCTGAAGAACACTACGTAGCCTGTTTTAGCTCAGCCATAAGAAAATGGTGTAAAGGACTATTTGCGCATTACCGCGCAGTTGCTGCAATTGCATAAAGGACTTTTGCCGATTTGATGCACTGAACGTTAAATACGATGTACTTTATGAGTTATTTTTGACATATGACTGTAACTGGATGATTTTGCAATTGTCTAAGCTAGAGAAGGCTTGCTAAATGTTTTTTCTCTTTGATAATATCAATCTATTTCTGTTGCTAGATAAAACTGGCTAGTTTCTTCAGTGTTATCTTTGGATTTCATGGTTAAGTCTTCACAGAAGATTTAATTTGTGATGATGGCATGCCGACTAACCTTTCTGTAAACTTTAGTAATTGCACGACAATCTACATTATAAAAGTAAAATTTTTCATTTTCATTAATTTCTGTAGTTCACCAGATGGAAACAGCATGTTAAAATATGAGTGTTATTTTTTGCTGGAATATGTTTTGCTTGCTTGTGACTTGTCGAATTACTGTTCATGCTTACATTTAATCTGAGTTTGTTTATTACTTGCTTCAATCGAAATTTATAGTTATCTAATAGGGTAGCTATTAGAAAGCTTCACAAGGTCAATCCCAAAATCAAACTTCATTTTATCTGCGACTTTTCTGTTTTAGTGATACTTCTTTGATTTATGAGAAAGTCTTTTAATGATGATAGACTACTAGACGTCACTAAAACAAATACCAATAAGTTTCTTTTACGGTTTGTTTCTACCTGTTTGGTTGCTTTTGGACAACTGTAGTATCTTTGCCTAGGACTTCTAAAACAATAATTAAGTTAGTTTCTTGCAGTTTCGTACTGGAAAGCACAGGTATACCTGTTTGACTACTCTTGGACAGTCTGATTGACTATACCTTTTCAAACCCAAATTGGGACCAATTAAACTTCAAATTAGAATAGTCAATGACAACGAGGACTAATAACATTGAGTTCAGATTAGTTTCAGTTTGAAGTTCATTGTTCTCAATTTGAAGTTGATTGATTGTCCTCAAGTTAAGATTGATTAGTCCAGTTTGAGATCGACTGGTTCCAATCTGAGGTTGAAAACGTATAGTTAGCTCGCTCTAGAGCGGTATTGCATGATACTTAGTACTTTTCTTATAATCTTTTGATTTTATTTTGTCTTCTGTCTTGGACACAGAACTAATTATTCCCTCGACGTTTGGAAACATCTTTAGCATTCTATACCTCTTCAGGCTCAATTGCGACTAATCAATCTCAAATCCAGAACAGTCAATTCCAAAATGGACTAATCAACTTCAAGTTAAGACCAATCAACTTCCAATTGAAACTAATTAACTTGCAAGGCGAGTCTCAGTTTTAAGTTGATTAATCCGATTTGAAATTGATTGGTCTCAATTTGAGCTTGAAAAGGTATAGAACTAGACGTTGAAACTCTAAAATTGTTTTCTAATGAGCGAACGACTTTGGCCATGTAATGAACGAACCAAGATCAGAAATTTCTTATTTCTCTGATGAAAGTTATCGGTTCCTCTATCGGAATACATAAAAATATACGCATCATCACTCGAAAACAGATTGTAGTCAAAAGGTAACATTGACATAAAAATGTATTTTTATTAAATAAGCTTGACGTGTTTGAAAATTTCTGCAAAAAATAATTTATTTTAAAGTATAGATTTAATTTGTTCCATACTTTTGCTGCTTACTGTATTAGGTAATTTTTACTACATTTTCTCAACCGTCTATTCAGTTGGTACGTTTGCAATTTTGGGATTAAACCTATTTTGTAGTTTAGAGTTTAATTCTATTGTTCTCAGCAGTCCTTTCTTTGTCTTGTGAACTTTACGTTACCCTCTCTAGTTTGATTGCTAAATATATTTTTGTTCGATACTTTCGCTAGCTGATATTTTGTCATTTCCCGGTTCTGGCTCAATTTTTATTTAAGTGCTAGTCATTGAAACATTTTCATCGCCTGATTATTTTTCTTGCGCATACGTTGCTGTAATTGTGGGCCCAATGATTCTAATTATCACGAATATGGCTTTGAGTATTACGTGGAACAACCGATAGCGTTACCAAATTGCGTTGTTTTATGTTTTTCATCCCACTGTAATATTAAGGGCTTTACAACCACCTTAAACTACCTCATAAAATTTTCGACTTTTACTTCTTAAATAGAAAGTGAAAGCTTTTAAACAATCCGAGTATACTGAAGTTCTCTCCTTGAAAAGAATTGCAATTTACATGATAAACGCGTTACTAATTGAACCATAAATTAGAATGATCTTTAGAGGTGACATACGCTTATTCTTAATTAATTTCATGACATTTACACAAAAGAGAAATTATACTATTTAAATTAATTCTACAACTAGATATATTGCCTAATCAAAATTAATTGATTGCAGGCATTATAAAATTACAGTTGACTTTAATTGTGTCGTAAATGAATAGGTAACTGTAAAGCTCCGCAAATGACGAGTTTATCAGTTTGTAATTAAGCTTAAACTACAAATAAAAACAACAAAATCTCTTCTAACTATATTTTCAGTTTATATAAGGTCATATCCCAATGGTAATGTATTCATACGAAGCATGACACACTTGACTGACACCGTGTATGTATTGCACATCAAGGCAATCTTATTACGAACGGATAAATAATGCAATGACTAAACCCTGGTAGCCGTTTAAATCGGTAAATAGCACAAGTAACGTTGATTAATGGCGACGCTAAATTACCAAGGTCCATTGTTCACAGTGACCTATATTTCAAACAATTGAGTTTTGTAGAATAAAGAATGACCTGTGTAATGTGAGATGTATTCGTTTGATATTTTCATTGATAAAAACTACAGGTTATAAGAATAAAATTTATTTTGACCACTGTTCCAATGAAGAACAAAGGACTTTAGTGAAGCCTATCAATTCCAATCACGCCTTTAGTTACTTGTTGGTGTTACACTAATGTCCGATTAAGCCACCCTTCTAGGTATTCATAAAATCCCTTCCGCAGACTTCCTTTGTTGTATCCTGATTTGTGACCAGGGGTAGATTATTAATATTTATGCGCTGCTGACGTGATCTTTGCTCGGCAACTATTTACGTTAACGGTACACGGGACGATTCAACATAAAACCCTCCGAGCGTGTCAGGATTAACTAACTGCTACGTGAACTTGAATTGCTCCTGAAGAATTTAATTTTTCAACAGCTAGAACTGTCTAATTTGGAAATAAGCGTAACATCTCTCCGTGTTTTAAGTAAAATACGAGGGGCAAGTCCTGAAATTACCAATATCTATATAGGGGGATGCTTTCCAGGGGTGATTATTACAAAACTGTGAAATATAAGTTACAAAATCGTGCATTTGACGTCTTTATACAGGGGGAAAAATAATTTATTAACCTTCCCCTGAATTTTGCTCAAACATGCGTGTAGGTGATCCATAAAATTCTTGCCTGTTTTATATAGGGTTTCACGTCTAGTTATAGCAGTTTACAATAAAACGAAACAAAGCGTTCGAAAATTTTATGAGGCATTCAAAGAAACCTCTTTCGATGGAAGATTTTCGGTTTGCCACCTAAAATTTTTATGGCGTATCTTTCCATTTCAGTTTTCCGGTCATAACTCACTTTATTTTTAACGGCATTGGCAGAACAGATCGGACACAACCCAACTCGGAAGTCAGCACAGCGTCCAAAAACATAATAGTGTTGTCTGTTGCGATCCCTTGACAGCACCTACGAACAACGTTGTTATAGATCGAATTCGGCAGCTGGGGTATTGTACACGTTGTTTTTTTCTGCTTGAAATAAAATACCAAAAAATATACTTTTTCTCCTTAATCAAAGGTTATGAATTTTTCCCTTTGTAATGCAAGCAGTAAGGAAAGAAGTATAGTATACGAAACAAAGATATTTTTGTTGATTTACCGTATGAAATTTAAATGCAGGATATTAAGGATAAAATGCAACAAACTGGAAGTCATGAATTTTAAAGTGACTCATTTCTTGCATTTTTAAAGCTTCTTTTTGGCAAGCTACGTTGCATTAAATCACATTGAAAATAAGTACAAGTCTTGCTGAATATTCGCATTCTGACATCTAATTTCCAATAAATTTATTAATTCTTATGGATACCAGCTGATATTATGATTTCTTTTACTAAAAAAGCTCGACTATGTAGAAATCACATAGAATATATAGATCCTGTCATTATTGGTTTTTTATGTATTAATTTAATTGAAAGCATTTAACAATACATCAAATAGTGCAGTGTAAAGAGCAAGCTTCCATTGTTGAACACTGAAAACGCTTTTGATTCGAGACATCTTGGGTGCAATATCGAGTCTTAATTAAATTACAGTAAACCTTATAGTCTACGCAAAGGGCACCAAATAATACTGTGCTATTGACGAATTCTATCCAGTACTCATTGATATAAGCTTTAGGATGTACCGACAAGTATCTAGAAGAAAATAAGTTAGTGCTTGATAAGATGTGAAGAATTTCATCACACTACTAGTTCTTACTTGGAAGTAAAAATAAAACCGCTGCACCAAGGCTTATGTAAATTTATGTCGTTTGTACAACTTTTCACTTTTTCAAATGCGTTAAAATTCATGAACGCTCGAGATTTTGAAGAAGAATAGAAAAACAGTTAGGACACCAGACAAAATAGAATGCAATATTTTGTATTCTGTCTGAATTCAGCTTTAGCGAAATAAATGTAAAATTTATAAGCATTTACCCCTTTTCATACTAACGACAGTTATAATCTAAGCGACGTTCTAGGGGATTAATTTTGAGTTATATTGAATTTGTTTTCGTGTAATTAGTGTCCTACGCTTGATTGTGGATCCTAGTGATCACCGTCGAGCTAAATTATGTTATTCATTCTACTGTTGTGTGTATATTAATTATGTAATATTAGTGTTGTCTATAAATCTTTTTTTCCTAATGGCCAAATAGCAATTCGATTTTGCTAAACTGAATCACTTTTCGTTGGGGCTTACGCTCCGTATTCTTCTTTTTAGATCTTTTAACTTTTACCTTACGAAATTTTATTTTTCAGCATTTAATCTACGGACGTTCCGCTAGGATAATCATCCAACTACATTTATTTATATATTATTTCTGCTAAGAGACTGTAAATGAACTTTAGACAATATCAAGTTAACGTCTCTTGTTTGGCTCCTAGTTCCTTTGCGATTATTTGCTCTCTTTAGGAAATCAACACACTACCACTGGAGTTCCGACCTCACCGGCAAGCAACAGCAACTTTGTCTTCTAATATGCGGAATTTAGGCAACAAAGTGCTTGCAGAATTAACGAATGAAGTAAAAAACTAGGGATCTTCTTAAAAGCAAAGAAAAGACTCGCAAACTAAAAGAGGAATTTGAAAAGAAGATTAGCAAGTGAAAAATGTAAGAAATGAGAAGGCAATTGAGAAAAAGAAAAAAGGATTAACAACTGCTTACCAAGAAAAATTAAAGTTGAAACGAAGGATTGTTTAAGGCGAAAATCAAATGGTCATCTGAAGCTAATTTAATGAACCAACATTCAGAAGAAATAAATCACGCAGAAAAAGTTAATGATGCTATGTTAAGTTATTAAACAACCCACAGAATATTTAAGGAAATACTGAGAATACAGAAGAAAGCTACTAGAAATAAAGAAAAGAAAAAAAAAGAAGAAAGAGAGTCTGACATAAAATATAAGATAGTTTAAAAGGAAAAAGTCATAAAAGAGATATAGCAAATAAAAATAAACAACTATATATATAAAAAACGTAGAAGCCACGCAAAAACGATTGACAGAATTTAGAAAAGAAGTTATTTAAGGCACAGGTGGAAAAATAGAAGAAGTATATTGAAAGAATGGCATATTTAGCAAAAATCTATACAGATCAAGAATAGAGGAAAACTAAGAAGGAACCCTACTAACCATAAAAAAACCCAGAAAAAAATATTGCTGGATTATATACATATTTTTTTTTATTGTCTTAGTATTACAATCTGGTCAATTATGACCAATGAGCAATTTTATTCTAACCTAGCTTACTATTTGAAAAAACTTAAATGAAGGTATACTCATCAGTGTCCTTAATGTTCAGCCGTATTTTAACTAAGTACACTACACCTGACGTGTACACTACCGCACCATTCTCTGCTTTTCACTGACTCTAACACTAATTCAAATTAGCTCAAAAGGTTTAAGTCTTTTGAGCCTTCTCACTAGTTGCGTGTTGTCAAGGAGCTGGATGGCTTCAACATTCACGTGCTGATGAAGTCTTTCTTCATGTTGTCTGGCAAATCTTGTGATAATTTCATCCACAGTCTCCATTTCCAGGTCTCGATGGAGGTCGCTGTTTCTAGAGTACCAAGGTGCATTTACCATACTTCTCAATACTTTATTTTGGACTCGTTGTATAATTGTTTTATTACTTTGTTTGGTACAGTCCCAGAGCTGAATTCCGTAAGTCCAAACTGGTCTAAGTATTTGTTTGTATAACAAAATTTTATTATGCAGAGACAGAGTGGAATTCCTACCAATCAGCCAGTGCATTTTTCTGTATTTTAGGTTTAGCTCTTCTTTTTTTCTTTTTGACATGAGGCTTCCATCGCAGTTTTGCGTCTAGGGTCATGCCCAGATACTTAGCTTGGTTTGAGTAGGGTATTTGTTAACCATTAATGTTTACTGGTATTGGTTCTATTTTTTTGTTTGTAAAATCTACATGTACTGACTTACTTTCATTCAGCTTGATTTTTCATGTTTTTGTCCATTTCTGTATTTCTTGAATAGCGGTTTGTAGTTTTTCAGTTGATTCTTCATTATTATTTCCAATTGCCATTATAGCAGTGTCATCCGCAAATGTGGCTATTGTGTTATTTTCTGGTTGTGGAATGTCACAAGTATATAGCAGGTATAGAACCGGACCTAAGACACTTCCTTGTGGCACTCCCGCTTGAATTTGTTTCAGTTCAGAATAGGCATCTTCCTGCTTTATTCTGAAGAATCTATCGGATATATGTGAATGTAATATTTCTACGTACTGTTCTGGGAAATATGAGTTTAACTTGTGTATTAGCCCTTTGTGCCAAACTTTGTCAAATGCCTGGGCCACATCCAAAAAGACTGTAGAACAAACTTTTTTTTCTTCGAGGCTCTTCTCAATAATACTTGTTATTCTGTGAATTTGGTCAATCGTGGAATGCTTGTTTCTGAATCCAAATTGATGTGTTGGTATTAATTTTTGTCTCTCAATAACAGGTTTCAACCTTTTGAGTAGTAATTTTTCAAATAATTTTGAAATTACTGGTAATGTCACTTCGTGTGGTTGCTTGCCAGGTTTTGGTATCATAATCACTTCCGCGATTTTCCACAAACTTGGCACATATCGCAGTCTGAAGGATGCATTTATTAAGTTTGTTAATTTTACTATGGCTTTCTTAGGCAGATTTCTGAGTATTTCCCCAGTTATTAAATCGAACCCTGGAGATTTTTTTGGATTGATATTATTTTTAATTTCATTGATTATTTCTTTTGGAGAGGTGAGTCGTATACTTTCTTTCTCTTGTATTGAATTTTCTGTTGTTAATTCTTCTGCTAATTCTTCGCTGTCTTGAAAGATTTTTTCTAGATGATTTCCAAACAATTCTGCTTTTTGTTGATTACTCCGTGCCCACTTTCTATTTCCCATTCTTAGTGGCGGGATTTGCAGGATCGGTCTTTTTAATCTCTTTGTTGCTTTCCAAAGAGAATAGTCTGTACAACCATCGTTGGTAAGTTCTTTCAGATATGTGTTAATAGTGTCATTTTTTAGCAGTTTTATTTTTCTTTTCAATTGCTGACTAAGATTATTTAACTTTGTTTTATCTTGGGGTGATCTTGTTTGTTGCCACCTTCGTCTTTGTTTTCTTTTTTCGGTTATTATTTGTCTAATTTCTTTTGGGTAGTTATTTCCTGCAGTTCTTTTTCTAAGTGTAGGAGTATTTTCCCAAGCTGCCTGCTGTATATTTCTTACAAACAACTCCACGTCTTCATCAAGTTGTTACTCATTTTTTAATGGTACAGAAAGATTAATATTTTCTTCAAGGCTCATCTTAAAGCTTTTCCAGTCAGTGTGCTTGTTTACTAACATCGGGCAAGCTTCTTTCTCTATTACAGTTTGACTTAATGTTAAGATAATTGGTGAATGGTCTGAATTCATATCCCAACCTTCTTTTATTTGTATGTAATTTGCAGGAATGTTCTTTACAATATAGAAATCTATCAAATCTGGTATTTTATTGTAGTCCGTCGGCCAATGTATGTTGGCTTTCCAGTAGACATCACTTCGCATTTATACTCTTTTATAGCTTCATAAAGTTCTTTGCCTTTGGTCGTAGTCAATCTTGATCCCCAAGATATATGTTTAGCATTGAAATCCCCTCCAATAATAAATCTATTACCTTGTCTGTTTAGAACATCAAGATATTGGTTTCGTTTCAGTGCATGTTTTGGTGGACAGTAAACTGCCACTACTGTTATTTGATAGTTTTTCGTTCTTACATTGACTGCAGTAGCTTGTATTTCTTCTGTTTTGTTTCCAATTTCTTCATAATGTAGGATGTTTTCTTTGATTATTATTGCACTACCCCCTTTAGCAGTGTTTTCTGGATGTATGGTGTTGTAGACCTTATAATCTTTAAATTTGATACGTGTTTGTTTTGTGAAATGTGTTTCACTTATGAGACAGATGTCAATTTTCTCTATGTCGAGGACTGCTTGTAATTCTTGCTGATGTTGTAGCAGTCCGTTAGCATTCCAGGCCATAATTCGAAGATCATTAGCCATTTTTATTTTTAGGGATGGCTCCTTGTCTGCCATATTCAAGCTTAATTAATCTTTCGTCAAAGCTTTTCATTAAACTTGCTTGTTCATTTAATTTGCTTAGAATTAGCTGCAAGTTTTGTTCGATGTCTGTAGTTTGTTTGGTGCTTTCTTTTCCTTTACCTGTCTGTATTGGCTCTTTCAATATTTGACTGTATGGTACATGATTTGTTTTTTGTAAGAATTTAATTGTGTTGCATATTCTTTAATTTCATTTCGGACAGGTTGTTTTGGTTTTTCTACTTTCTTCATCCTGTTTGTTTTTATTTTTTGAAGTTCTTTTGCTATATTACATCCACGGTAGTTGGCTGGATGGGCCTCTCCACAATGGACACATTTTGGCTTCTCGTTTGTTGGTTTGGTACAGTTCCTAGTAGGATGTTTCCCAGTGCATTTGACACATCGCGATTCTTTGGCACAGTAGCGTTGGGTATGTCCATACGCTTGGCAATTTTTACACTGCGGAATTAGTTTTGAAGCCCTAATTGGTTCTATTTGGACTCCGATGCCCAGAATATCCTTAATTTTATAAATTTTGTTAATATCTTCATCATGGCTAAACACTAACGTAAAAATGTCCAGTGGTTCCTTTGTTTTCCACTTTAATTTGTTAATTACATCTATTATTTTATAGCCTCTTTTGACTAGTTCTCTGGCAATTTTTTCTCTATTACAGTCATGGGGTAGATATTTTACTACAACTTTGATTGGCCGGTTTTGTTTATTTTCGTAGGAGTGCCACGAATAGCCATTTTCACTTAGCATTTTGGTCAGTGCGCTATAGCATTCACCATCAGGCACATTTATTTTAATGTTTCTGTTATTAATTATTTTTATTTGAAGTCCTATCATAATTTCGCTCACTTCTTCATGTAGTTTTTCAAAATTTTTGACACTATCTATTATTACTGGCGGAGGTTGTTGAGTTTTCTTAGCTTTAATTATATGCATATGAGAGAACAAGAAGTAATAACAGAGGAAAACTCAGAATATATAGCAATTAGATCAAAAAAATGTCCCAAATAATTAAAGTAAGAACAATTAAAGAATAGAAAGTTTTGACAGAGATGGAATTGTTGTGGTAATGAATATTCATTGAGACGAACGTAAATATGCCCATCTTCAGTACTAAATCAGTACAAATAATCAATTTTGCCTAGCAAACAAACAAAAGAATTAATTTAAATAGGTCTTGACTCATTTACTTACATAATTCTGATCCTTTCTGTCTCTTCAGTTATAAGGCGTGTAAATTGCGTTACTGTTTTGGTATTCCTCTGTAATGTCATTTTAAAATTTTACGCCATCTTGATATTTTGCAAATATATTTATTTATTATTATACTAAATCCTTAGTTAACAATATTTTCAATTTATTTTGCACGATGTTAATTTATAAACACGTGTGGCTCCTTTAAAAATTGTTTACCGCGTCTCAGTTGTGCGAATTTCGTGGAATTGTGTCGGCTAAACGCCGTTTCGAGTTAAGCTTGTTATAACGTAGGCAAATCTACATCTAATTTCCATCGTATATAGATGTGCGATGTGTTTATATACGGTATTATTACTTCATCATAAGCTCTTTTATTACTATTTTGTCTTTTTTCTTTCTCATGATGTGCCAGTAGTTGGCTTTCTTGCATTGTTGTCGGTATCGATTTAGTCTTTAGATTTTTCTTATATCGAGGTGTTATGTTCTTTTTCTGGTTAAGGTATTGGCTCTTATTCAATTTTTAACTCATATTTTCCAAAAACTATGCATATTTTTTTTACACGGCTTTTAGAAAACATGCCAACTGTACTATATTATAAATTAAACCAAGAAGTCCATGTTTCATAATTTGCGGCTTACTGTGTTTTGTTAGAACGCAATGTGTGGTGGTTTTTTATTTCTTTTTATTTTTCTTTTGTTTTCTTCAAGATTTCTATGCTTCTAATCTTGGTTTATTGATTTTATGTTGTTGTTCACGTTTCTGCTCTCCATGTCATTATCTTGCGTCGTGGCACTTTAAGAAATTAGTGCATCACTACTAGAATTCGTATTGAGTTGAGATTCAAATTCAAAAGTAACTTTTAGCAAAAGAATCTTTTACATAAATAACAATGCTGTTTGACATTTAGTCGCAATGTCCTACAGGCTTTTCCGGTACATAAAAAATCTCTTGTGCCATTGACAAAGTTTGCACTAAATGAATCGTCTTAACCTGCATTAATTTGAATTGAATCAAGACCAATACATAGAAATAAAAATATTAGCTGTACAAGATTGCAGTCATAGCCCAACAGCTGAGAAAGGTCAAGTTACGTTACTATGTGATTGCTAAAGATCAGATTTGTGTAAAAAGCGCCTCCTTATCTTTTAATATATCTCTTAAAAACTTTGGAATTACTCGTTTTATGGTTTTCTAGGACTCTTTGAGAGGTGACAAGAAGTAAAATTGGTGATTGCAACGTTTTGAAGAAATATATCGAAAGATACAACACAGAGGTGCATTTTGCATATAATCCAAGCTTTAGTGATTACTATCACTTGTGTGTTTGAATTTCTTGTTATTTATTATCATCTGCACGTCTGTGTATCTTTATGTTTAACTCTCCTAAACACCTAGTCTTTTTTTTGTATAGTTCTCTCTAAGCTTTAACTTAGTCTTCCCATTATTGCTGTTGCTGTCTCGTTTGAAACAATGCAGAAGAATACAGGGCTTAATATACATCCCTGTGTCACTCCCTTTATTGATCCGAGTATTTTGGTTTTCTATGTTTTTTATTTTGTCATATAAGACTTTTTTCTATAAGGCTCTGTGATATTTTTCTTTTCCTCCAGACTTCCCCTCTGTTGACCTTATTGAAAGCGTTTTTAGCTGTATGAAGCATAAAATATTATTATTTTTCATATAAAGAAAATACAGTCTTTGATTAGATCAAAATCTAATTCACCTACTACTACTACCTACTTTCGCTCTTAAAAGTTAGAACCTTCCATAGTTTGGAAAAACGCAATGAATTCCCTGCTAGTTGTCAATTTATTATTCAGAAGATCGATAGAAATGACAAACATCAACTCGAAGATTTAAACTATTTCATATAATATTTGTAAAGGTTAATGTATGTACATTTTAAAAATTCTTGGTTTAGGTTCAATCGAAAATTAATTGCGATTATCTACCAATTAGTGTCGGTAAAATTCGTCACTGACATGCAGGTTTTTAGTAACTTAACATGTTAGGAGTACTTGTTTACGTTTACAATATCTAAAATGAATTACTACAAGTGATTTGGGCTAAAATAAACAAAACTAACATTATTGTATTGAAGATGGCTGTGCGTGTGCGTACAAAATAATTCATTTGAAAACAGCTCCTCCTTGACCAGAAATTTTGTTGGACACACAGTACACTCCCTTAAGTTTGTGATGGAGTTCTTCAATATAATACACGTGGAATTAAATTAAAATATCTCATGGTAAAGTACAAACTACGACGAATATATTTCTGCTTTTAGACATTCAACAAGTATACTCGAATTCCAATTTCGTTTTAAAGCTCAAACGTAATAAGTGAGTTGCAAATCACATATTATGTTTATATAAACATTCGACTGCTTTTAGTAAAATTTCAGCCGAGGGAACGAAACACCTTTACCTATGCGTCTCAAGTGTGACATTAAAAAGTAAAAATATTGCCGTAGTGCTTTTGTGTGCTTGTTTCACGAAGACAAAGCTGTATGAAAGCACATACTTTATTATTTTCATAATGTTTTTTTCGTTCGTATTTTAAATTTTTTATCTCTTTATCTACTTTCACGTCTTCCGGTTTGTTTTTCCAACTTATCCTGTTGGCAACATGTGTACCTTTATATATTTTTGTTTGTATTTACACTTTCTATTTAATTAACTTAATGAGCTTTTCATTCAACGTAAAGTGTTTGGTTTCTTCTTTAAATTCCTATACGCTGCCTTTCCGTATACAATTTTCATTTTTGTTTAGATAACAACCGAGATCGCGTTTTCACTAAAGTGCATCTCCTCTTGATATAACGAAGTTAGAAGTTTGAGAAATTGCATTTACTTTATCCTGTAGTGTTTGATAGATTATTATGTCAGCTGCACTTACAGTAAAATTGCGTTCTTTTTTCTATTCCCATTTTTCTTTACAACTTTTGCAGGCCGCTTTTTCCCGTTCACATTTTATTAAAAGTTGGTTGTTAACTTGAAACTTAAACTTCGTTTTGAACGATTTATTTTCTTTTCTCCGATTTGACCATAAAACTGATGTTATAATAATGTCGGCTATAGAAAAAGGTCAGCGACCAACGAATGGCTATCAAAGTTATGTCATGCTCAATAATAGTAAAAATTTTATTCCACTTCATCCCGAGCTTCCCGTTAAAAGCATTCAAATTCGTAAGAAGCTGGTGAGAATTCTCTTACTCGTGTAATCTTGTGCAGGAACGAGAAATCAGTGTTCATGCAGTTTTAAACGTTCCCTCAAAGTCAGCTCAAAAGAAGCTTACTTCATCATGAAATCTGTCAAAAGCACGACGCCGGATTTAAAAAAGCTCCTGACGCTAGGAGGGGATTTCGTTTAAGTCGGGATGTTTTAAAATGTCCCATTTTTTGTCTTTATTATTTGATTATCTAGCAAATATTTTAAATGCGTTTTTATTTCTCTTTTTTATCTTGGAAACAGTGAGGGTTGTACGTTCAGTTGTCAAGAGTCATACCAGGAATTCACGTGTACGTGAACGTGTCTTCCAAGACCTCTGCTTTCGAATTCCCATCGCGTGTTTTGTAATTTTCGATACCATTACGGTCATGTTTTCTAGAAAAATATGAGTTGGAACATTCCATTATACTTTTCATTTCTATTGGAATTTTCTTTTCCACTGTTATGCTATTTTTTGATAGTTTATTGCTTCGGATATGAGAAGATTAGATAAGAGGATTAAAATGATGAATTGTTTTATTATTTCCTATCTGTTGTATCATAGAAAAGCATAGAAATGTTATTTCTTGTTTGATATAATGAGTTTTTGTTTTTATTGTTTATTTTCCCATTTTGCTTGTGTTAATAGAAGAATCTTTTTGCTTTTAAATATTAATAAATTGGATTGTTTCTTATTCAAACTAAAATAAAACATAAAAATTATGAATTGCACATATTATTTTCCTTTAAACTATTTACAATCGTTTTGCATGAAGGTTTGCCATAAAGATGCGTCATTTCCACCCTGCATATTTATAATCTTGAATTCTTGACAGTTAGTTTTATATTTAAGCTAGAAATGACAACGCTATTGTTACCATGACATGACATTAAGAGTATATTTTTAGTTGATTTAAGATGATTGCGATTACTGCGGCTTTTGTGTTCCAACCACTTAGGGTAACTTTTTCACTGACAACACTACTTACTGCTACCTGTACCTAGACAATATTTTTTGTAAATCCTTGTTTTGTAAAATTCTCTTTTGAGACTGAAACAACTGTTAGCTCGATGAAATCATGATTATAAGGACGATGCTGAATGTATTAGATTGAAAATAGCAAAATATCTAAAAGGTACAGGGAAAAGTCTTTCTTGCGTTTTAAATTTCAAGCGTTTGGCAGACTTTTCTCTGAGTATGCTTTTGAACCAAGAAACTTAACAACTAGTCATCTTTGACTTAATTTGTTTATTGATCAAACTCTTTGTTCTTCATTCCCTAGCTATCACCAAAGAAATCTTGACACAGAACAGAAAGAATTCTGACTTAAGATTATTTTAGCGCAGTTTAGCTCTTTTGTAGATAAAAACTAGAATCAAAGCTACTGGAGAACATTCTTGCAAATATTGTTTATTTATTAGTACTCTATTTGGCTAAAGGTGACGATAGTCTGGGTCAGACCACTGTCGCTTTATCCTAAATTGTAACTGATCGATGGAGCTCACCCTTGGTGTCGAATATTTTCAATCTCATGGTTTCGATTCAATTGACAGTACTCTTCTTCGAAGTCAGGAACGGCATTCTGATTCTTATTTGGTGCTGTGTTTACTTGTGCTCATGCATTACCAATCAATCCTCCAACCATAATGATTATTTTTTTTTATTACATGAAATCATTTAGTTCCCTACTTCAGCTGCATATTAGAAAACCTTGAAGGATTTAGAAAAGTTGCAATTTAGGGCTTGAAGCTTTAAGGATAATACTACTTCATTTTTTTCAGCAGTTTTTAGCATATCACTGGCATTTGTGTGCGAATGCAGTCCATCAAAAATCAAAATGATTCTACCATGAGCTTTTCTAGGTATGAAATGATCTTTAAGATACGGCCCTATAGTGACGTATGCAAACATCTTATTTTTATAAATCTTTAATTCCAAGTGGAAGTTTGTTCAGAACTCTTGCTTTTATTTCACTCAGTTGATGATCACAACTAGAGGTAGAAAGTTCTCTCCAGCGCCACGATCGATAATGTTTCCCCTTTTTTCCAGCTATAATTGAAATGCACCTTAGTTCCAATAACTGCTGCGATTGAATGATTTAACTGGGCAAACCTTTCATCTCATATTATTAAATTGATCCGGCCTATCAAGTAAGTCAAATAATTTAACAGATTCAACATTAAGTCAAATATCTTATTTACTTATTCCCGATTGAGTCGCTATTATCTAGTACTAAGGATATAGTTCTAAAAACGATTGCAGTCAACGAGGTTCAACCTTTTGGTTTTGCTTATCAAATAGGATTTAGTACTAGTGTTACCAGTTAGCTTCAGGTTTAAGCACTTGTGGGCGTGGTTTATGATTAGCCCGGAGATTGTGAGAGCTGTTGGCGGCTATTGATCCAGGTAACCTTGTCTTGAACCGAGGCGGCGATGGCTATTTGTTTGTTTTTATCTTAGTGTGCTGCTCTGATAAGAGCGCGGCCTTTATAGTGTCTTAACTCATGTTAAGATGATTGATGATTTTGGGGTGTTGAGTTTTAATTAAATAAAACACAAAGAATTTATATACGGAGAGTCGTTGATGTTATCTCGTTGAAGATCAGGATACAAGAGAGCTCTGCTCTGCTTGGAGGTCTAGATGTCATAGGGGGTTCTTGCTTTGAGGGCCTGCATTGGTCCTGCCGAAATCCAATGAGTGATGGCAAGGGAATGGGGGTCTTGCAATTGCTGTCCGATAACACTAGGATTTTCAGAAATTGAATTGTCAACTTTGTATCATACTCCTGTTTTTTGCAGAAAGACCTACCTTTTTCAACCTGTGAATATGCAAGGATTTAGACGTCTTCTATTGTCAAAATTGAAGATCAGATGAACATTTTTTAACAGTATTAACTAAAGAGTTATCAACCTGGGCAGATTGTGGCTTACCTAAAATTACATTTCTGAATTTTTTTATTCTCAAAACGCCTTTTAAGTGTACGCGTTGGAATCTCTAACTTACAAAATACATTGCTAATTCCATGTATATTTCTCTTCATTCCTTCTTTAGCATTCTTGAGGGATTCGTTTGGCTAATTGGCATACATGCCGACCTCTACCTTACGAATATTACAAGGCATGACTGTAAAGAAAGTCAAATTGATTTTATTTAGCGCTATATTGATAGATGCCCTTAAGGGTATCTCAAGGCATCTATACTTACCATTCGAAAGTTCTGGCCATACGTAAAAATCACATTGAAATCGTTCGTCATGTATACTAGACGATATCGCTAGGCAAATAGGAACGAACGGAGCAACTATGTGTGTTTTAAGTAAATAATGTCGTAGCAGCGTCTACATTCTGTTTAAAAGTTATGATTTGAAACTGTAAGGCATCTAGCCTCTTCGATCAACTATCCAACTTTTACCTTACGTGTCTAGCATCTTCTGTTCCTGTAATTACGTGTACCGGGTGTTTAACAAAATGTGGTTCAAGCAAAGCCATGAATTTGTTGGTGAATGTTTTGTTTGTTTTTTGGGGGAGAGCAACTCGAAACTCGAGTCTTCTGAATTTTAATTTAAAAGGATATGAAAACGCCATTTTCCGCAAAAGCTGGAACCTACTACACCAAGATTTTTCACTTTTTACTATGAACTTTGTAGAATTTTTTATTGTCACTTATTTAACCGACAGTCATTATTTCTTGGTGCTGTAGGGTCACTTTCTAAAAACTAGAAATTCGTAGAATATTGAATTATTGGGAATGTGACGGACGCGCAATAAACTTCCAGGAAAAAGGGTTCCACTTATACCTGTTAATTCCTTGAAGATATTTTCGAATGTTTTGCACGTTAAAATTTTCATAGAAAAAAAAGGTTTTGCTGTTTGTCAATTAATTCTTTTCAAATGTACTTCAATATTTCTTTGAAATATCTTAAAAGTTTCACATTTTAACTTTCCTAGAAGAATTTGTTTTTGTGTAGATTCTTCTTAGAGGACCCAAGCAATCTTACCTTGAAAATCTAACGCAAAATGTTTGTCAAGATTTTTAGAAAATCATTATTGTAGTTTTTCCACGAACCCCACTCTTTGCATAACTTGTATATATAAAGCTTGTAAACATTTTACAGCTTTCTCTTAGTGTTTGAATCTCAGCCGAAGATCAACTCACATCAGTTGATCGCGATTCCACAATAATAGTAACAACTTGTTAAGCTGTGTTTATACTTTAATAAATAACATTTATTCTTATTTGTTATTATTATTAAACGAACTCGCATATTATTATTATAAAAAATCAACACCTCAGTACTTGCACAGTGCACTGTAGATTAAATATATTTTACAAAGTACTTCTCATTTTTTACGCCCAGTTTTCGCCTTTATGTGCAATGTAAAATGTAAAGATTGGTTAAATAAGCCCCAATTAACAAATATGAACAAATATCGCTTAATCAAATGTAGTGTACCTGCTTCATTACATTTTTTTTTATTAGGAGTAGCATCACAGCGTACAGACCTATTTACACTATAACTTTTAGTTGAGCAATCAAAATTTTGCGTTATTTTCAGGAAATTGTTCTAATGTTTAATTCTTTTCTGTAATGAGCTCTTACAAGAATAACGAAATTAGAAAAATGCCATTTAATTCTGACAGATAATAAAATAATTTATTATTGTTTAACTGGTTTAACAATTTAAAACCGACTTGATTTAAGCTAATCAGTGTTAGATTTAAAGCGCCAAAATCTAACTTGGTCCTCTTTGGTAAAAAAACTTATACTACTGGCGAAAATCACTAATCAAGAGATGGCTCCAAATTCTAAATAGACTGAAAAAGTACTGAATAACAGCTACAACTAGTATTGCCAGAGCTGACAACGAATTTATAACTTTCTGACTGTTTTTAACGACGCGACGTTCTCCACTTTTGTCGCAACAGTATTGTTTTTGTTGTTGTTTGTTGATTCTCTTCAATAATGAGCTTTAATATTAGCTAGTTAAGGGGCAGACATCCAATAAGCATTTTGTCCATTTTTACAATTTTTGACAAAATGAGAAAAACTATACGTCTTTAGTTATTAACCGTTAAGAAAAACTGAAGTAACTAAACTGAAGGAAAGCATATGTGTAATTGTCTGGTATTATTAGGAAAAATAATTATAAAAGTTTTCAAGGTCGTTTTTGGAAAATAGATGGACAAAAGTCATTTTGTTTATCAAAAATCGACAAAACGCTTTTTGTTTGTCTCAGGCATTGAAATGAAAGAAAATGTAAAGTACATTCAACGTCATCAGATAGAATGCAAACCTTTACTAGAACAATATTACAAATACTACAGAAAAAACAAAACTATAAACTTATATACTTTATTACATAAACAGAAATTATTAAATTTTTATGCCCCCATCATCCTCGTTACATTCGCAAACATGCTCACAAACATCCTCATCGTCGTCCTCGGTTTGGGAGTTAGTATCTTTATCATTTTTCATATCAGGTGGAAACAGAGCAAGTAACCACTGAAGTTCTGGGTCCTCACGCCAATTTTCTGTTGCTAACTTAACAAGCAGTTTATGCAGACCTACCAGCTTTTTATGTTTAATTTCATGAACCCAATTTACTTCAGGAAACTTAATATTGTCTAGTTTTTTGCCTTTCTTTAACAAGCTAACAAATTTTTATCATAGATCATCATTTCGGTATAAAATCTTAGTCTTTACCACAACTGTTTTTTTCTCTGACCGTTTTATTATTACTATTCTTTTGGCTTCAGAAATTCCTTGTATCTTATTCATAGAACGCAAAGCATCTTCAATATTGTAAATTTTCCAGTCAGTACCCAGTTCACGTACTGAACAAATCTCTGTATACAATTCGTAATATTTTTCTGGGTTTTTTACTACACTATGAGATCTGATCAGCTTTTCAACCCTGCCAAATACTCTATCAGCAGGCATATATGAATGACCTCTAACTGGAAAATACAATGTTATGTTCTTGATTATGGGTGGTACTTTGTTATGTAACCACGTCATAAGCATGTGCACAATATGACTATTCTTATTTTGTCCGGCACAACCATCGGAAAAAAATCTTATTGTTGATACATCTTCTGGAATATTTACGTGTCGTACAAAATCTAATAGTGCAGAGCCACGTATAAAATACTGGATGACGAGTTGTAACATCGGTTACGCAAAAAGCATAAAATGGCAGCTGCTGGGCATAGAAAGCTTCACTGATAGGAACTCTAGGCAAGCCGTGCACTTGTTGCAAGTCAAAACAGAAAGTAATTGCATTTTCTGGATTTTCATTCAGCAACTTGTAAAACTGCTTGGCACGAAGCTTGTGAATGCGTAAGTTGGTCACTAGTTTCTGTTGTTCAGTTTTATCTTTGCTTATCGATATCTGATAGCAGGGCTTCCAAACCCGATGTTAAAATCGTTGTTGAATAAGCGGCTACAGAACTTGTAATTTACTTTATACTGTTTGGTTACACTATCATTATAAAGTTTGTGTAAAGTAGTAATATTCATTTCAGAAGATAAATAAATTCGTCGTGATTTGGCACGACTATAGTTGGTCTTTGCTTTTTAGAGTTGCAATAAACTTTCTAACCTTTCTCTTTTTGTCTACATAGTTTCTGGTTTTGTTATGTCCTCCACGTTTTTCTGAAATGCCAGTCCCAGTTTTCATTTGCTTTGCAATTGTCTGGTCTCTCTTTTGACTGACACTAAATATAGCTAAAAACATTTTTTGGCACATTTCTAGTCTATAATGTTTTGCACATAGACTGTATTATAGGAAAAACTGGTGATGTTTTTGATTTTCGGTTTTTCTGCTTCGTTTTCGTCGCAGAATTTTCATCGTAATAAAGTGTGAAAGCAGAACATCTTGTTTTATTTTGTTAGGATGTTTAAAAAACTTTTCCCGCCAAAATTGGATATCGTCTACTTTCAGCAAGTTACAACTTAAATCGATTAGTATCTTTATGTTTACACGGAACTTTAAACATCTCCAGATTTAGATCGTGGTTTCCATACCTAAACGTGAGTTCAAACTGGAGAGCATTTCTTAACCTATAAAACTTACAGTCTTACCTAATTTCTTTTTTTCGTTCATTTGAAGTTGTATTGCGTTGCCTTTTACGACTACCACAATCCGAATCATCAACTACGTGCTCACTGTCCATTACAGAAGATATTTACATACGTAGGTACATATACAATTACCTAAACAATAAATTTATCGCGCAATCAACACCGCAAAGTTCATTTTTTTTTAAATGGACAAAATGCCTCAGTTAATCTCACATCTGACTTTGACATACTATGTACGGACAGCTTTTGCACTACTATCACTACTTTGCTCACATTAACAAATCGATTACTTCTAAGGGTTAATGACATGAAACCAAACAGATAATATTTTGACTATGTCATGTCAAAGCTGTGTGATACGAGATTGGGAATTTTGAAATTTTAGCTTTGTGCTATTTATAACATAGAAAAGGAGACATTTATCTTCTAATTAATGACTCTAGATTAGTCTTAACCTGCTGAAGATGTTTCTTTTAATGGTTTCTATTGTGCGCTATTCCTAACTGCTAAAAAAACTTTAAATTAGATCTTATCAATTAAATGGTCTACTACAAGATTGGTAAAAAAAATTATAAGAACTTTTTAAATATTTAATTTGATCTTGTATAACTTTTTTGTAAAATGCAATGCAATTCTTCATTACTTTTGGTACATTTAATTGAGGCATTATAATCAATTTGCCATTGCTCACCACAAGCTTGTTATGTTAAAAAACATCTTTGGTTCAGT
Source organism: Ignelater luminosus (assembly GCA_011009095.1). Lineage (NCBI taxonomy): Eukaryota > Metazoa > Arthropoda > Insecta > Coleoptera > Elateridae > Ignelater > Ignelater luminosus. The sequence goes on from VTPC01090953.1 coordinate 27,867, forward strand.
TTTGGCTCTTCGATACTATCTAGGTATGAAAAACATCTCATCGGTTTGTGTCAGTTTTTTACTTATTAGGCGCATCAGTAAAGCAAGAAGAAGTGTAAACTTGACTTAATGAACAAACAGGCAGTGCTAAATGTAATATCCCGTTTACTTAATAAGATGTATTTGTTTTTATTCAGTTTTAGTTTTGGTTTGATGTCAGACAGTTCTAGTAAATCTGCAATTTATTAAATTTTGGAAAACTTAGATTCAACACAATAAATAACTAATCAAGGGGCGCCACTGAAAGTTCCTGATTGTGAAAGGGTAAATTCAGAAATGTCTGTCGCAGACGTGTTATCTCTAGATAGAGCTTACAAATAGAAAGCACGCAATGTCAAAAGATATCAATAAACAGTTAAGCTTTAGTTTTACTAAATTGTTACATAGTAATTTATTAAATAAAGCATTCGTCTACCTACTAAAATTCTCAGTGAATAGCTTTAAATTACCAAAATAAAAAATTCCTCACAGCTTAAATAACGGCAACAGCATAGCCACAATACGAACGAAGTGGGAAAGAAAGTACGAACTGTCATTCGTAACATAATTCATCAGAAGCAAGTTTATGTAGGAACCTAAAGACCTTATTATAGTTTCTAGAGTCAAATACGATAGAATAGATTTTACCAAACAATCAATAGTGATGAATTTCATTTTTAGCCGCTAGGTACCACTAGCTAGCAGACAACTTACATGCAACCCTCAAGACTTCAAAGAGGTATCGTAAATAATAATCCAGTTACCCTCTACCATTTTTCAATTTCATAAATAACTTATTATTATTATTACCAGTTCTTGGGTGAAAACTATAATTATGCATAATTTAATTTGGCAAACTGTCAAAATATGACAACCTGGCTTCCCCCATTTAAAATGTATGCGACATGCCAAGGTTTTTGTCTTTCTTTTCATGCCCAACTGGGGACAGGGATTTTTTTAATCGGGAAATAGAAATATAAACTATAGCATTTTTACATTAAATATTTAAATTGCAAAATGCCCAAAGACGGTATCGTTACAAGGAAGAGGTGATGAGAGTGTTGCTAGTTAATGCAATTCTGTAATTCAAAAGAGTTAAACTGTAACATACAAACTGAGAATTGAGAAGAAAAATTGTTGCAGTATACACCCTGTGTCTAAAAAGTTCGGTGAATGGTCTCATAATTGTGTATTAACAGTTTGATAGAGGCTCGCGTGCCATTGTAGACACGCACGAACATGTCTGGACGTGAACTGTGTCGGTACGAGCTCGAAGACTGTTGTGCATTGCTTATTGCATTCAGTCTAATAGAGTGACCCGAATAGTACGCGTCATGGAGCAACGACACAACATTAAGTTCTGTTTCAAATTGGGTAAAACGGCGACAGAAACCCATCAGATGTTGGTGCATGTGTACGGGCAGGATGCTGTGAGTAGGAAATGTGTGTATGAGTGGTTTGTTCGCCTTCGCGCTGGTAGGGAATCTGTTGAGGACGAACCACGTTCAGGCCGGCCATGCACAAGCAGGACACCAGAAAACACCGAACGCGTGCGAGTGCTGCTAACAAACGATCGGCGATTGACTCTGCGATTAATAGCAGAAGAATTGAGCATTAGCAAAGACACAGTAGGGACCATCGTCCATGAAGAATTGGGCAAACGCAAGATTTGTTCGCGATTTGTGCCGCACATGCTAACAGATGAACAAAAAGCAAGACGTTGTGAGACCTCTGGCGATTTCATCGATACGTGTGACAGGGATCCAACCTTTCTGGGTTCCATTGTTACAGGAGACGAGTCTTGGTGTTACCAGTACGACCCCGCAACGAAAAGACAATCGATGGAATGGCGGTCACCGTCTTCTCCGCGACCAACAAAATGCCGTGCCGAAAAATCCAAAGTGAAGACCATGTTGATCGCATTTTTCGACAAAGACGGAATGATTCATAAAGAATTTGTTCCTGCTGGCCAAACGGTGAATGCCACATTCTACCTGGAGGTTCTCAAACGTTTGTTACTGCGCATCCGGCGCGTTAGGCCACAGAAGTACCAGACAGGAAAGTGGATGTTACTGCACGACAATGCACCTTCGCATACGAGCATCATGGTACAACAATATTTGACTCAGCATGGCGTCACGGTTTTGCAACATCCACCGTACTCTCCAGATCTGGCGCCTGCTGATTATTTCTTGTTTCCACGTCTTAAGCAGGCCTTAAAGGGATCACGGTTTGCGGACATCGACGAAATTCAGCAACGTGTAACGGGTATTCTACACACGATTCCACATCAAGACTTCTCCAACAGTTTACAAGCGTTATACGACCGTTGTCAGAGGTGTGTTGTGGCTGGTGGAGATTATTTTGAAGGTCAATAAAGGTATTTACCATTAGGAACATGTTTTTTTCTTTTTACCATATCATTCACCGAACTTTTTAGACACAGGGTGTATATAAACAATAGAATTCATTAAATGGTCAATTAAATTAGAAAATTTATATTTATTGTTTTAATTGTTACAAAGACAACATAAATTTTTATAAGTAATTGTTGTCGAAATTAAATCGAGGTGGTCGTATGAATAAATAAATGGATATAATTACACGTTTAATCTTTGAATCTGATAAATTACAGAACTACTTGATAGAACGCTTACAAACTTATCAAATATTTGAGTAATTAAAGTCATTAATGGTAAAACTGCGCTAATGGATAATTATGGCTACAAGGTATATTTAACTGAAAAAGAAATAAGTTAAGATCATAATTTGCTAGCTAGAGAATCTGTTTAGATTAATTACAATTTCTTTTTATTATTTGTTTGTATTAAGGGTAATCTCTGTTCATTATGAGTAAATTCCCTGCGGTTTGCAACTTAATTAAAGTCAATTGAAGTTAGTTAGTTTGACTACTACTGTCATATCAAAACATCCAATAAGTTAGAGACGCGCTAATAATTTTAAAATTAATAAGGGCAGGAGACAAAATAATAAATATGGAACGGTACTTTACAAACCGCACTCCGTCTTACTATTTCATTGTCAGTCATACTTGGTGATGTCTGCCTCTTCTGATATTAAATTCACCGTAGCAAGTGAGGGCAATAGTATTCTTCTCAACTTTCATGCACTAGTAAGCCCAATACTTACCTAAGACAATGTTTATAATCTGAATGATTTCGTAAAGAGTTTTTTGCCTTAAGACATTGTCAAAATTAGTCCCTTTTGAAGACAATATTCAGACACTTCGGAGCAGCGTTTTTTAGGTTATGTCTGCTTTTCAAGGAAAAACTTTATAGTAAATAACCACATAGCTCTTTATAATAGTGTGCATAGTTCACTACAATTCTTCAATTGCATTTTATAATTGACTACATAAAATAAAAAGATTTATCTACAGCAAAATAAATGCTAATAACTTCAAATTACTTGCTAGATAATGAAAGAAGTTTACTGAACAAAAATAGTCGTTATTACAAGAACAGTTATGTGTGTTGAGTATTTGAAGATGTATTATATAACTTTAGCAATTCTTTTTTGTCTTGCTTGAATGTAAAATTAGAAGTGAATGGTAATTTAAATATAAATTCATTTCCGTTAGCCGATAATAAGAGAACCTATTAATAACCGTATAATAAACAAGACTAACTAATGATAATTTTGGTAGTTTTGCTTGATAACTACTAAATGACTCCTCTTTAGCATAAAGAAGTCTTTGTAAAAATGTTATTTCAATCAGCAAAAACCGTGTATGCATGCAATCGCTGCTGCTGGGTATTCAATTATAATTTCTCAAACGTCCCCTCTAATATCGAAATACAAAGAAAACTCCTTTTGTTCTATTTCGATGAAAGTTGAGGATAACGAGTGGATATCGTGTGAAAAGGGGGTAGCAATACCAACTGTAACAGACAACTGACACAATCATTAGCTATTTCCGCTGGTCCACAGAACTATTAGTTAACCAGTTTTTATGTTTTGATTGACATTTCCATTAGCTCTGCCCTTTGAGTTAAATTTCTATTTGACCACACTTATTTTTAGTTATAGGTGAACGGGATAATAATGAAGATTTATTCGTGAAAAGAAATCTGCATCCTTTCGTCTTCAATAATTTCAGTCTCTCTCTTTCTCTCGACAGGCCGTCTTTAAATCTGTACAAGATTGATGATACTTAATGTTGTTCTCAAATCTTTATTACCGGGTGTTACATTCAAAATTAAAATAGGTTGATTTAGATTTGTTATATTGAGTTCAAGGACCGCTGAAGGAACTTCTAACTCGATTAATTTAATTGCGGACATCTGCTTGTATTTTTATTTATACTGAACGAATAACACTTCCTACTTTGATGCGATCTATTTAAGTGTTTTTAATCCTTATTTATATCTTGGGCAATAAAAGGTTGCATTAATACCTTCTAACTTCCTTTAAACCATCGTTTCAGAGACTAACAATAAAAAAATATAAAAAAAGTTGTGTTACAATTTTACTGTGACTATTTGGGACGTCCATAAACTCAACGTGTCTGGAATTGTTATTTCCCTCTAGACCTTTTCTCAACTTCCATCCAACAGTAACCAAGGCATAATTCCTGTTGATGTGTCAGCTATTGCCACCGAGAGGTCATTTTGAAATCTCCGTCTTCGTCTGCTTTCACCTGAACTCCAATATTGCCGTACGGGTCAGACGGATTCCCTTAACCAATAAATTACCTAAAATTGCGCAATCAAATTGTATAGGAAGGAAGAACCAGTTTAAGCGATGGCAGATTCTAAATTAAAATTTGTGAAATACGTGAAAATGGAAAAGATTGTCCGTGTGTTCTAATCGAATTCGAGATTGGAGAGTAGGGGTCCTTTCATGCGTAACTTCGTTCTCCTGCAGCAGCCCTTATCAGTATAAATCACAGGCCCTTACATAAATATTCAGAACTTATGGCCATTGTAACCATTCTATCACATCAATCGTTTCCACTGAGCTCTTACCGATTCGATCTCTCAGCAACCTTGTTTTTGTTTTCTACAAGTTGAAGTGTTTTAATTAAGTAAATGTTTTTTATTTTTATATTCGTGAGTAACATTTTGGATGTTAAATTAATTTTTTACTACTATTGCACCAACCATTAAAATTAAACCCAAGTTTGCATGTAAAACTCAAGAAGAATTTTTTCTCTTTTGCCGCTCTCATTACATTTTCGCAATAACAAACATTCTTTAAAATGTTTCCACGTCAGGTTGAACATGCAAAAGCTGCTCTACTTTAATTAAAAGCTTGTGAATTTAAATCCTTGCTTTTAAATTTTCTGTTCTAATTCTTGTGTTAAATTAAGATTGCATAACGTGTATGTATTTTTTCAAATTTTGTTTGTTGTGTGACATTGATACTAACAGTAAATCAAATTTTTGCATTGCTGCTGTGTAAGCAGAAAAAAATGTTTGATCTGTGACGGTGTTCATTTTTCTTGTTGATTTATAATAGGAAACAACGAGAAAAATCAATTCGTTTCTTCGTCTTGGGTGGCTCGTTTACTAAACTCACACGGTTTGTTGTTTAATTTAAATTAAATGAAAACTTCAGACTGAATAATTAACTAGGAAAATACGCAAGTAAATAAAATACTTAATTGAAGTACTGAAGGTTTCCCGTTAAAAGCTCTACCAAAAATTGTTGTTGTTATTGTAGTACACGACCTTCTCTCTTACATCGAAGTATTTTCTCAGTAATGTCAGGAAGTTTTTTGCTGCTGTGCGTTTCTATTATAGTATTACGTATGATATTAGTAGCTGGTTTATAGAAACAAGACAGTAAGCTTTCGAGAAATATACTGTTAAAATGACAAAATCGAATTTAAACATTTATCAAAGAAAAATAACAGCGTTAGAACTAACCATTTTCAGCAGATCGAGGGAACATTTGAACTGCATGGGAAAATGTTATGCTTAACCTACACTGGAATATTTTTAACGAGGGCATATAATACTCAATACTATTTTCTGGTTTAGAATCTTATGTTCAAATTCTAGCAGAAGTTTCTTTTGAGTCTCCTACACTAGAGATGATCCTTTCTCTACCATCAAAATCATTAAACTAGGGCTCAGTATGCATAGATTAAACTTTAAGAAGTCGATTGTTTAAGAAATAATCCCCTCTTCAGTCATCAAATATTGAAACTTATTATTATTTTTTTATTATTATTATTATTATTTATTTATATATTATTATAATTACATTGCATTAATTGCCTGTGAGTCCATATGGACTTTTTACAGGTTTTATATTAACAATATATAATCTACTAGTATAACTGTAACGAAAAGACCAAACAGAATAAGAACTTAAGATTTTGAACGTAGTAACAAATAATTATGTATTCTTTGAGAAATAAATATATAAGTTATTATAAATTTATCTGTTAATTAACCACCCACGAAGCTTCTTTTTCAGCTCAGAAATTTTCTTTATGTTTTTATAAGGAAATTCATTTAGTAATTTTGGAATATAATAATAAATCGAGTTTCTTCCGTAGAAATTATTGTACCTATTAGTGATGAAGTTATGGATGATGGTCGAATGTTATATGTAGTTTCTTGAATCTGTTGAAATGTTTTATTAAAATAATATTTAAAAATGGTAATAGTTATAATGCCGTAACTGATCAATTTTCAAAATTTCAAGCTCTTTCCTTATGTCATCTGTTCTTTTATTGTTATTTTTTATAAGCTTTAAGAAATTATTTTGCGCCTTTAATAGAGGTTTCAGGTGTATTGTATATGTATGACCATAAATCGTCAGACCATATCTTATTATTGATTCTCCCAAAGTTTTATAAATTAGTATTTTTGTTTGCACTGGCAAAATTGTTCGTAATTGATAGAATGTATATAATAGGCTTTTTAATTTGTTAGATACATATTCTATGTGTCTAGTCCATTTCATATCTTTTTGCACTATTATTCCAAGATATTTGACTTCATTTAGAAAGTTTATTTTGTGGCAAGAACTGCAATTAACTAAATTTCCAGAAAATAAGCATTTCTCGTTATGACTTCGTAGAGTGTAATTTATGCTAGAATTTCCAAATTGAAGAGCTCGAGTTTTTTTAGTGTTTATAAAAATATAATGTTGTGGAAACCATTTTGATATTAAATTGAAATCATTCTGCAATTTCTGCAAACATGTAATTTCCTTAATGTCTGTTGATAATATTGCAGTATCATCAGCGTATTGATAAATATTACACGATAAACCATTTGTTCGAGGTATATCTTTTACGTATAAGTTAAATAACGTTGGTGATAAAATACATCCTTGTGGAACACCGAAATGTGTTTGCTTTAAATCACTGTAACAATTGTTAATTTTGACAGTCTGTGCTCGATCTGTTAAAACACTTTCGAATAATTTGTGAACTGTGCCTCTTACTCAGGAAGCTTTTAATATTCGAAGAAGTATAGTCCTGTCTATTGTATCAAAGGCTTTGGATAGATCAAGAAATATCGCGGCTGCATGCTTTCTGTCATTTAAAGTTACATTAATTTTTTCAACAAAATCCAATAATAACGTTTCTGTATTCTTTCTTTTTCGAAAACCAAATTGTGTATTAGGTATAATTGAGAATTTATTCAAGTAGCTATTTAATTTGTCATTTATATATTTCTCTAAAATTTTTTCAAATGATGGAAGATTCGAGATTGGTCTGTAGTTATTAATATCATCTTTTTTACCATTTTTATAAACTGGAGTAACTATTGATATTTTCATTTTTTCTGGAATTTCACCATTTCTAATCATTAGATTTAAAAAATGTAGTAAAATATCACACAGTATATTTAAATTATTCTTTATGTCTTTCATTCTGATGTTGTCATATCCAGGAGCTTTATTTACGTCAAATGTTTGTATTATATTGTGCAAATCAGTTGAGGTCATATATGGTAAAAAAAACGATTGTAGTTGAGTATCAATTATTACCTGTTGATGTGTATTATTGGTCTTTCTTAATTTGTCGATAATTGAAATAAAGAAGTTGTTGAAAGTATTTGTTAGTTGCTTTATTTCTTCCTCTGTAGCAATATCTTTAAAGTTTTTTAAACATGACCGTTTTATATTGTTGTTGCCTCTTACTAGTCTGTTATTTAAGATTGACCAAATTCCTGATATGTTGGAACTATTTTTACGTATCTCTTGGTAGTAATAATTATCTTTAGCTTTCTTTATTTTTTTCTGAACTGTATTTCGTAATGCTTTGTATTTTCTAAATAAAGTTGGATTTTTGTTTGATTTGTAAGTACTCCACATATCGTTTTTAAAAGAAATTTCGTTAAGTAGTTCATCTGTAATCCATGGGTTATGTACTTTATATTTTCTATTTTTATTGTGCTTAATAGTTCGTGTCGAAAATTTGTATATTAAAGAAAATGCTGCCACAATTTTCTCGTATAGTTGTGTGACGTTATTAATATTCATTAATTCTTTCCAATTTACTTGTTTAATCATATAATTGACTTTCTCATTATCTATAACGTATCGAATTGTATCTTCGTTTGCTTCTAGTGTATCATAATTAGCCAAGAAGTTTATTCCTATTATGTAATGATCTGCTATTTTATAGTTAATAACAAACGGTTCGTATGATTCGTTTTCAAATCGAATTACTACATGGTCTAGACAAGTAGACACTAATTTATTCTGTATCTGTTCTTCTCGTGTGGGGGGAATTAATTAAACTTATTAAACCATAAGCATTTAATAAATTAGTATATTTTTGTACCCCATCTTTGTATTTGTTTAATAAATCAAAATTTATGTCTCCTAGTAGTAGAATATTCTTTACATTATGTACTTCATCTAACCATGACTCTAATTCTAGAATGAAACTATTTTTTATTTAAATTCGGAGGTCTATAAATACAATTTATTAGGCAACTAAATAAAACTTTAGAGCTTATTCTTTTCTCTACTTCTAATACCATATTTTCAGCAAATGCAAATTTTTGGTGATCCATCTCTTGAACTTTAATATTATTTTTAACGAACATGCATATCCCTCCTCCTCTTTTGAAATCTCTACATAAAATAAACTTTTGAAATGAGTTTAAGAAAAAAACTGGACTTTCTTCTTGCTTAATTCCAATTTCTGTAAGAACTATTATATCTATAAATCCTAAATTATCTTTTATAATTGCCTCAAATTCAGCCCAATGCTTTTTCAAGCTGCGTATATTTACCTGAATTATATTAAATTTTAATTTTGTTGAGATTTCCACATTATGTGTTTTCCATATCTGTAAATTTTCTAGAACAGTTTCTTTCATACTTTCATTCATGATTGGGTTAATCTTCTTCACTGTTAGAAATAAAAGTCTATATAAAAATGTTTAAATTAAATAATTAGAACTAACTGATAATGTAACCTAATATATACAAGTCTTTTACAATTTGTTTAAGTCCTCTTCACTATTGATCAAAATAGCTGGTTTATTTTCTTCTTTCTTTATCCAAAGTTTTCCATTTTTAAACCATACAAACTTGTATAATTTTTCCTTTTGTAACTTTTTTTGCTTCTGACCACAGTCCTTTATAATACTGTGTAAGGTGTTCATTTACATATATGGGTGTTGCATGTAATTCAGGAAATAAATTGTTTACTTTTGGTTTTCTGAATTTGTATTTTTCTATAAACTGATCTCTTTTCATTTTATTAGTAAATTGCACTACTATTGGTCTATTTTCTTTTTTATTAAACGTATTGATTATTTGCGCAGTGTCTATATCTTTATTAGTGATGTCCAAATCCATAATTTTTCCTAAATGTTTTACAAGTTTATTAATGTTTTCTTGACAAGCTTCTGGAATACCGCTTATGGTGGCATTTTTATTTCTGGAATATTGTCTGTCTTGCTCTACAGATATTTTAATTTCTCTAATTTCTTTCTCCAGTTTCTTATTTCTTTCTTTTAGAATTTGATTCTCTTCTCTTAATTTTTTTTAATTCTTTTTGGATTTCTTTTAATGTAATGTTGCACTTATCCATTATTTCATTATTAAATTCTGCTGACTCTTTGCACTCATGTACTTCATTACTTAGAATTTTGATATTATCTGCCATAACTTTCATTTCCGTTTTGAATATTTCTCTGATTGTTTCTTTTAAATCTTCAGTATTGTTGTTTTCTTGTTTGAAAATTAAAGCATCTAAATTTTTTTTGTCGTTTTGATTTTGACATCTTTGATATTTTATATTATACGTATTACTGCAAATATATAAAGATTTGGATTTTAGGCAATGGCGAAGTCCTGAAAAGGACCGTCTGAATGGTGTTCTAGAGAGAATTTATTAAACTTCTGTATTAGTAGAAAATGAATTTTTCTGGCACCAACACTGACACTGACACTTTTGACATTATAATAATAACATTTAACTTTCCAAATGGAATCGCCTAAAATCACAAGCACAAGAAACGTAGCAGATCTGATGGTGGATGGTGGTGATGGTAATGGTGATGAATGGCATAAACGAAGCAGACGGCACAAAATGGTCTGGACTTCGGGATTCAGGTTGAGTCAAGTCGGTGTTAGGAATGGGACAACGCAGTGTTTCCATCTGGAGAGTGCGGCAGCTAGATTTGGCGGCTGTAGACGACATCCGTCTCCATGACAACATCGCCCAACCAAGTCGCTATGGTGAATTTTTAGACGTTTCTGGCTCCGATAAAAGCTCGCAGAGTGGCGAACTGACTCGAATGGTGGTAATAAACGATAAGTATGGATGATAGATATGGAGCGCCAGTCAAAATAATCGTTCGTCCTCGCAACACAGGACAGAAATCAGCCAGTAGTATTTGTGTACACGGACGTTTTCTCGTTGTGTTGATAAGTAAGACGTTTACATTACTAGTTGTATTTTTGCTTATGCCTTAAATAGCCCTAGAAAACAGTAAAACGGATAACTTTAGCGTTTTGAAATAAAAAGTAAAAAGTAAAGAGGCAAATTTTGTATAGAATCTGCGCTTTAGTGATGAGTCAGAGAAAAGAAAACCGTAGTCATGCAAGTCCGTACAAACGTGGAAATGGACTGCGTGTGACGGAGAACCCAGGACCAACCAATGCCTGGGACATCGTTTTAAGAATTCACATATGGTCGAATCGATGAATTCACTTCTGAATGACATCTAGCCAGGAGAGCCTGAACACTGTTGTTGTCCAGTACAATGGTAGTAAAGAACGGTATATCAGACAACTGATCGAATAATGCTGATAAGTGCTGATGAACTTTTGGACAATCCTGGAAAGCGCGGGTGGTTTGTAAGCGGCGCACGTCGTCCGGCGGCAACTGTGAAAATGCTCAGACGACCTGGACCATTGACACACTGGGGACGTCTGAAGCATGATGGAGAGAATTTCCGACTACAAGAGAGACCAATTATAGTTAATTCTAATTGACCCTATGTTGAATATTAATGCTTTTGTTAACTCCTCAACTTGATAATGTGACTATCTGTAATGGACCAAATCGTGTCATAAATATTGTTACAGAAGACCTAACAAACATACAATATGAACAACAATGATGACAGCAGCAACATGGGATCATTGATAGGCAACTAAGTATAGCTCGATTCGAGCCGGATTGAAACTTTCAGAATGGAACATGAAATTATTCTTTGTAGTGGGATTCATTGTATCAAAATAAAAAAAAAACAATTTTTTCACAAATTGTAGGGAGATAATTGTTTTTTATTTACACTTAGAATGTGATAATTACGTGCCACATGAGAAACGGTATATTAGATATTGCAGTACTTTTGAGCCAAAATCGATGATTACTGATAGAAAATCAAATTATGTATTAGGTTAATGTAAGAGAAGAGAGAAATATTGATCTTTTATTTGTTAAGTACGCTTGTGCTTACAACAAAAACACATACGACGAAATCCAAGGTCGACCGCTGTTAACTTTCCATGCAAGCGGTAGTAAACTAAGACTGTGGGCAGCAGCGTGGCCCGCTGAACGTGCATTTGGGGCAGTTTTACACTTGGTGTATGGATGCTAACGGAGATTTTGCTTAAATCCATTATTGATATTTAAAGAATAACACGCAAACTTTTATTCTTATCCCTTAAATACCTTACCATCTTCTATGAATTTAGTAAATCTAGAATCTTCTTTATCTTAACTTCTTATCATCTAGACGCTGACGCAAAGCCAAAACCTCTTACCATTGTTGTTGTCGACATTTATTGTTTAAAGTTTTTGTATAGATGGAGAAGCTAGAATACATTACACATTCCAGCAGTAAATTAAGGTAAAATTTAAATCCAGCTAAGTGCCTCTCTTTAAGAAAACTTTCGGTAAACAAAACTATCGTTACATTCCAATAACTTAATAAGAATGTTATTCAAAGAAAAGATCTAGTTATGTTATAACTTGAAAAACCTTAATATTTAGCTCTCATAGTAAATCTACGCAAATGGTAATAAGAGAAGTTTTGTATTGTTACGATTTTCCAACTATAAAAGTTTTGAAAATAAAAAACCCATAACTGTGGTTATGCTGGACAGAACAAATTTTTAAATTTTAGAAATGATAGTTTTTGATATACCTAAAGCGCCACAAAAACAATTTAAAATGTCTTTAGTAAGACTAAATCTCGATCATGCAAGAAAATGCTTTTAAATAAAGAGGTACAGACAAACCTAATTTCCACTTTTGGTTGTTAGTTTCTTATTGTGTGTTAAAAACATTCTTAAATGATGCAATTATCAATAAAAGGCTATTTGGTTAACCAACTTGGCAAATTGGCAATTTTTGGTAATAATTGATAGTTCCTTCAGTTAAAAATTGCTATAAGATATCAGTTTGTCTTCAATATTACCTTTTTAGTTGTTATAAACAAGAAGCTTTATCCACACACAGAGTTGGACTGGTCCGGTGGATTAGAGGTCTACAGACTCCGGGGCCAAACCGATCTGAGGATCAAGTAGAACTAAGATTCAAAAGCCAAAGCTTTTACCAGATTGAAAAATAAATTCTTTGTATTAAAACATTTATTCTTTGTAAAGTTTTGTTTTATAAACCAATTTTTTGCGCAGAATATGTCGGAATGTAAGGCGCAAAATATCAACCGGTTCCGGGGCTAAGTTGTGGCAGTCTGATCCTGGTATAAACAGCAAACTAAAAACTAGCTTCAAAAACATCTTTTAATTGTCAGTCCTTAATAAATTAATCGAACAAAACTACGTCGTAAACTTTATTTTGTTTCATACGGTACCTCACAGGGGCTAACAGTACTATGATTTACTCGACACCTATTTGCTATGGGTTCGTTATCCAATGCATTGTAGCTTTTTATTGATAGTATGTCAACAATCTGGTAGAGAATTTAGATCTTGGAGGAGGAAAACGCTGATAAAGATAAAATACAGAGATATTTCTCTGAAGTTTGCCTAATTTCTGTGGTGCATAAAAAAGTTCTACGACTTCTTTAGAATTTTCAGGTTTTTGAGGTTGATGGCTGCCCGTATGTGATAATAATATCCTCTTTTAGCTATCTTAAAATATTTCCTGCAAAGATATTTGCTTGTTAGCTGACTTCTGAAGGAGCCATTAATATAATGAAACTGCTGTCTGCACATTTTTTCACATAAACAAGCTTAAAATTATATCTTGTAATGTAACCTTGTGTTACCCAAACTTGATCGTACTGTAGTTTAACTAGGACTCAAAAGGTCTTAAGCCGTCTAAACCGAAAGGGAGGCCTTCAGGGCAGATAAGGAGGAGTTATAGAAAAGTACTATAAAAATATTTAAATATGGAATTGAAATAATCTTAAATAAGATTTGAGATTACCAACGCTTTATCAAAATAGCAAAGACTTCTTAACCCGTGTAATCAATTTAAAAATAAATAATATTAAGAAGACGAAATTAAGCGTAATAAAAAAAATTACCAAAGATTTCTCCACAGCTGTGCAAAAAGTCGAAAATGGAAAAAATCTGTAACAGATGCACAAAAAACCACTTAATGCTCGCTTCCTAAGGTTGCAACAAATCGCTCTAAAGGGGAAAAAACTGTAATTGTTAATTATACCACGGCGACAAAATAAACAGGTTTACCGAAATCATCAGAATGCATCTTCCTGATTAAGTTTCTCTTGTTTAACGTTACTAAAAGTATGCAAACAAAAAAATAAAAAAAAAGATTAGATAAGTCTTTCCGGGTTTTTATAGAAAGTTTTCCACGAAGATTTCTACAGCTTTAAGCGGTTATAAGAGATCAACTATTGCCTCTTCGGAATAGCTAAATTGACGGTCAATCCAGAATCTATACATCCACGCCGGGGCTCGACCTTGAGTTGGCGAAGGCTGCGGTCTCGTCCTCAGTTTACAGCGGAAACAATTATTATTAATTAAATTAAATAGGATCAAACATCTTGTATGAGACTAATTGTAAGAAAAAAAAGACTGATACATTCCACTTACCCTTACAACGCGGAGGCTTAGCACACTCACAAAATTAGCAATTAAAGAACTTACAACCACTAACCACCTGCTCTTCACCAGAAAATAGGTCCCAACTGTCAGATTTCAAAACGACAAAATAAAATTAAAAGACGGAAGAACACCCTGTGTCTTGCGCGCAACAATAATTAAATGGAAAAATTTGTTAACACTAAATAATTCAGACTTCTCAATACTAACATATCAGGCTTACTTTTGTCTCCACCCGAGAGGAAGCTATAAGAAAATTCAAAAACATAGAGAAAATCCAGACTGAGCAACCACATGGAACGGTAGCAAAAAGTGATCGTTACAACCTTATATCAAGAGAATTTTTCATTAGATATTAGTTGATTTCAAATCTTACAATTTTCTAAATTCCTTGCGATTGGATTACTTTGAACAATAAGAAATTGCAAGCTTGTCAAGATGAAGTGATATCGATTTTCTTTTAACTAGCAGCTACTTTGAAAGATCGCTTCTAAGAAAAGGATTTTTAAAATTTGAAAAAATCCTCCGTATAATAATTATTGTGAGTGTTAATATGCCAAGGCTAGTGCTAGCTAGAATAAGTGAAAAATGACAAAATTCGACGTAGTAGATTTTTTTGTGCAGTACTATTAGCAGTAATTGTATGGCTATATAGTGTACGATATCTGTAAACCTATGATAAATCTGGGTAAACGTAAAAGGAACTGTAAACACAAGCTTTTTGGATGAAACTGAAAGTAACTGTGTATAGCACTATGTAAAACAAAGAATGCTGTGTTTATCGGTGTAAGCTTAATTATTTCAGTACAAGATTAGGATAAAGTAATAAACTTTTAAAAACACAAAGCTAATTTTCCTGGTTCCTCGGATTTATGCGTAAGTTGGATTATGAAAATGAGGACAAAAGATTAATTTTAACGACCCAGCTTTATACACCGGTCTCATTTCCCTGTAAAATTGGTAAAACTCCCCCATTTTCTTGTGCCTACAGGTGGATGTCACAATGCAGCTACATAATACATAAATTCGACCTAATTGAAAAACACGAACAAAACCGAAATAAATTCCCTTAAGCCTTTATAAAACAATTCCTTTAACTTTTCATAAATGTTAATTTCGTTACACGACCCGGTGATGAAACTTTTTAATAAGAGGCGCCAGAGGAACCCAGGAAGTACAGAAAGAAACTAACTCGGCCCCATATTCCTTTGGGATATCCGAAGACTGTTCTACCGATTCTGTTGATGTTTCCGCTGCACTCGAAACATTCTACAGTTTTGTGTTTCTGAAAATAACTGTATTTATCAATGCTTTCCCGTTCTTTCCTTACAAAGATTCTCCACTTTCGCGTAGGCATCTTCGTATTATGCATGCCCATTGTTTTATTTCCATTTCCGTTTGCGTTTCAATTTCGTATACTTGCATTACGAAAGTTGGGCGCTGCTATTGTCTGAATAATTTAGCTAAACGATGGTTTTGTAACCGAGCCAAATTGCGTCTTTAGATATTTTCTCTGACAATTTGATAGGTTTAAAGTTTAGCTATTACAGGATTAAAATACTGAAACTCCACTTTTAAGTTCAATTACGAATGTTAAATGCACGCCTACCATCGTTGAGTTTGCAACTTTTAAGTGTGAATTGCAAGCGCGACAACGACGACGACTAATTTTAAGTGATTTGCACACTGACATGAATTTTAGTCAATATGTAAATTGAGTTAAAATTATTTAACAGCAATTAGAGCAGATTTGCTTTTCGGGTTATCCTTGACGTCTAAATTCAGTGTAACTGCATGCAAAATAAACACGACACAAACAAGATTTGAGATGCTGCGTTGAAGTCTAATTAAATTTCGTCAACCCTTTAAGGTATTTGGAAATCAACCGGAATTTTGATAAATGGTTATAATATATTCAGCTTTCGAAGCTGATGATATTACCATTTATGCATATATAAGTCTGAATTAGTCTCTTCGGGTGCTTGCATTTATTAAAATAGAAATTAATTAGAATACGATACATTCTGCAAACATTTATAGAAGCTTTTTTGTGTATCTTAAAGACTAGTTTATCAAGCTAACGTCATATTAATTACAGCTCACACTTCAATGTGTCAATTCGGTTCAATAATTTAGATTCTCATCAAACTCGCTGATTGGCTATCTGTGCGATAAACTGATTGCTGACCAAGTCTATTAGCACCACCGAATAATATGGATTGCAATTCGTATAGCTTTCCTTCTGTTTCATTAAACATGTTGCTAATTTGAAGCTACATTTTCTAGAATACTCTACATTTGACAATAAACTACCTACCAGTAACATCATCATAACATGAGTCAGATGTGAGGGGGACGTGGAATTGTTACTAATTTAAATTTAATAAACCTTGAACTTGTAATGTGTTGTTCATTTTATGTGGCGTACTTTAAAATTTAATTGGACACGATTAAAGTCACTCAATCGTATGAGGTATTTTACTGATGTGTGAAATTAAAAATAAAATTGCACGAAAGTACAATATAATGGAACCAAAGTAAGAAATTTATTCGAAATTTCGCTAAGAAATGTTAATTTAATTTACTTTTAATTTAGACTGTTTTAGACTGACATTTACGTGTTTGATAAACTAGATAAACAGTTTAATTTTTAAGTTGTTTTGCAAACCTTCTAGTGAAATGTCAGTGCTATTTATGGTTGTAAGTTATTTACTGAAAAGAACTGCTTTAATTAAAATCGCGAAATGCAAGCAAAGCAAGAAGGGAGATTTTAGATTGACATTGATTTTACCTTGCCTTGCAATCTTATATTGTAAGTATTAGATATTGGCTAAACGAAGGATAAAATTTGTTAAATAATTCTGTTGTTACTTATTGTTCTTATATGAATCCATTTTGCTGGAACATCGTCAGGTTTGATTAGACTTATTAGAAATGAGTCTCTAGTGACGATGCGTTGTATGAATCATTGCCGTTGAAGCTTTGCGTTAGTCCTCTTAGGTTCTTTTAGAAATCTTTTATTACATACTTCAGAAAGACCGAGGAGTGCTCCCGTGGTGGGTTTTGAAACTTTTGAGTACTAGGCACATAAGACTATACGACAGTTTCTAGATACGGCTTAACGAATTAAAAATCAACACTCAGAAACCAAACTAGAAGCTCCAATTGGTATACTTTCTGTGCCGAGACCAAAATACATAATTAGGTCTTTCCCAAGCTTCGTTCTGATAAATAATGCCCAAGACACAATTGCAAACATAAACAAGAACTGTCAATAGTTCTAATACTTTAAATCAGGAGTAGTTGGTCCTCCTTTGTCTTTGGATAGATTTTGATAAACGCCTGATTGCAGCTGTAAGCTATAAATAATATCTTGCGCCTTTTAAATCACATCCACGCTCTTGAAGAGTTACATGCTGGCTTTCTTATTAAGGTGAAACGGACTCTCTGGTAACATACCAATATACCACTTGCCTATCAAATGAGTAAATTCGTAAACACAGTACTCTATCGTTATTTCCCGAACTGCAAACACCAAATGCACTGGGGGCATTATACTATACGTTAAAAAGAGTTTTTGACTATTTTACGTTTAATTTAATCAACAGACCAGCGGAATGCATGGAGACTCAAATCGAATGTAACTCTCATTGCTCAGGACTTCAATTAGTAACACTAAGAATTTGCATATTTTAAAGTTGCAAACCTCAAAACAACTCTGAACTCCCATGTGGATAATTAGACTTTTATGGTATAATTAAGTGCAGTAGTTGCCACTTTTCAGGTCTAGTTCTGCTCAATCTTAGTTCGTGTCTGTAAGAAATTTCGTCAAAAGTACTCAAATTTGTACTAACTATACACTTATCTTAACAGGGAAGCTGATGTACATTAGAGTTGTCACAAAGCTAGTAGTGAAGTGTTTGTAGTAACTAAACAATTTATACGTAAATCACCTTCATTCTTAGGTAAGTTGTTACGAGTGCTAGAACGATAATGATGATTATGATGATGATAATCCAAGTTGTTTCCCAGTCCCCAAGAGAATCGAAAGCCGTTTTAACCGAGTGGGGTAGATTATGTGACTGTTAACATATTCATTTTAGTGACGACACACTGTCCCAGTGGTGATAATCTTAGACTGCCTGGTTAGACTACAACAGCAATTATAAATTTATAACTGTGGTTGCTGCTATCGTCTGGTCGTGCTGTTGGTTCTGACTTTCTCAGGTTTGTGCGGTGCCAACTATAATGATTGAACGTCAACTACAGCGTACTGGCGAAATGCTATGGATAGCGGCAAAACTGGATCAGGTAGTACGGTGGCGATGAAAATGTGCTTCGAATATTTGAAAGCGTCGGCAATTGTTTTGGCATGGGACGATAAATGATTAAAAATGACGTGTATTGTGCTGTGGACACTATTGATGCGATAAAGTGAACCTCTGGAGTAGACGTTGATAGCTGACTGGTACTGTAACAAACTCGATGACAAATGTAAATGGCCTATGAGGATGGTAGTGTAAGATAGTAGCTGTAGAGAAGGAGACTTCGGGGACTGTAAACCCACAAACTTTCCGCTCCGGGAGGCATTCTGCAAGTGGAACCCCTGGAAGACCAAAGACAATAAACGTCTTTAGGGTCGCGATGAGAAGTGGATACTGAGGTAGGTGCTTCCATCCCTAACGCAAGGTGAATGTATATTACAGCCGGGAATGGGAGGCCCGTAGACGGATATCGACCCAAGACCTAACAGGGCGACAAAAGAAACAACAACCGACGACTTTTGAAATGCTGTGCTTTCTAAACCAAAACACCGCGCCACTTAAAGTTTCAAACTGCTCATTCCACTTTCTTTTTTTTGGCGGTTTGCCATGCCTTCAGTTTCCATATTTCGCCATTTAAAGGTATTTTACTGTAAAAATAAAATAGTAATGGTTTGCATCTTAAATAAGAATCTATAACAGAACTTTATTGAACAACTGTTTTGTAGTATTTCAAAATCTGGTCAGACCTACAAATAAATAACAAAATAATAAATGCATTAGAATCTATTTTTGCCAATAAAAATTATACCGTGAGAGCCAAATGTCGATTATCATTTTCAAGCTGCGGTAAAAAGTTTAAACGGCAATAGGTAACGATGGTTAGGTTTATACAGGGTTTCCACGTAGCAGTGAGACATAGCAGGAATAATTAAGTATCGGCAAATATTATCTTCCCAGGACTGTTTTAGGAAAATTCAAGTATTACATGATATTACTGGAATAACAAGGTGAGAGATATGAAGAAGGAAACACCTGGAGCATGCTGTTTGCGGATGACATTGTTCTGTGCGAATCTACCCGAGAGCAACTGAAGGAAAAGTTGGAACAGTAGAAGAGAGCGCTGGAAGAGATAGGCATGAGGATCAGTAGGTCGAAAACGGAGTATATGCAACAAAGGAGGTGGAGGGCATGTTTATAAAACAAAACAAACAAAAGAACAGTTACCATCGGTCAAGACGTTTAAGTACCTCGCGTCGAATGTACGGAGCAATGGAAGGTTGGATGCAGAGATTCAGCATAGAATGAACTGCGAATGGTTAAACGGAATGAAGATAAGTGGGGTGCTGTGTGATAGAAATGAGAGCTGTAGGATGAAAGGAAGTATGTATAAGACGGTAGAGCGGAGACATGGCCTGCTACGAGGATTCAAGAAAAGAAAATGAAAGTAGTTAAGATGAGGATGTTAAGGTAGATGTGTGGAGTAACTAGGAAGAACATGATCAGGAATGAGTTAATCAGAGGATTGGTCAAGATTGGGCCTATTGGTAGAATGACCCGAGAGACCAGGCTGAGGTGGTTCGGGTATGTGTAAATAAGGGATGGGTTGGAAAAAGAGTTGAGAAGATGGAGGTTGGTGACAGAAGGAGAAGAGGGAGGCCAAAGACAAAATGAACGGATAAAGTAAATGAAGATCTCCGAGAGAAAGGTTGGAGACGAGAAGACACTCTAGACAGGGAGGTGTTGCGAGAGAAAATAAAAGACGGGAATGCTAACCCCAATTCAATGGGATCAGGCAGTGTAAAAGAAGAAGAAGAAGACTGGAATAACAAGGAACAATCCGACGTATCACATTACAAAAAAGGAAGCACATTTCTACCAATAAGTGAGATTGTATTTTTTATGCGTGTCCCGGGTTTTTTGGATAGTGACCTATGCCTCTCGCATAAACAATACGTTGACAACCACTATTGTACAACACTAGAAAATGGACACGTACAAAATGAGATTTTTCAATCTGATTTATTAGCAGCAATTATGCTTCCTTTCTTTCAATGTGATACGTCAAATTGTGCCTTTTATCACAGTTATGTTATGTAATATTTGAATTTTTTTAAAGCAGAACTGGGGAGATGATAGTTTCCGGAAACTTAATTTCGGTGTATTCTTGCTATGTCCCACTATCCTATAGAAACTCTGTATAATATGGTAGGCTTTGGAATTTTTTGTCAATCTACATTACATTTCAAAATGAACACAGAATATTGTTTGTAGATAATTTCTCGCGACAACTAATTTCACAGATCTAACTGTATCAGATTCTTTCGTTGTCGTTATTTTAAACATGGGATACATAAAAATAGGCCTAAAACTTTTGATGATCTCAAAAAAGACATAGAGGATGAAATTCGCAAAATGCCGGGGCAAATTTTGCATAATATAATGGATAATGTTATATGGTGCAGTGTTTACATAGAAGAGTACGTTGGCGAAAGAGGAGCCATTTATTGCTGCATTATCAGTCTTTGTCTATAATGTATGTAGAAGGAAGTAAATCTAAAACTTCCTGCTTTGAACAACAAAGAAAATATATTGTTATTGAACGGAATTTCTCTTAGTGTTTTTATCTAAGAATCAAAATAAATGTAAATTTCATTTTTATTTCGAAAAATGCATACACAATTTTTTCTCTCTTCATCGTTTACCATTTTAAATTCCAATATAAAATTCAACCGTTACGCTTCAATTTTACCCAGTTTTTTTTCTTTTCGCTTTTCCAGCTACTTTCGTAACCGAATAGGAAATTCGATCTGATAAATTCATACACCTGCGAACAAATTTTATACAGCATAACGAACAAGTAAGCAACGCACACCTGTCCGTATATATGCCCGTATATAAAACTTCTTGGTTTCGGGGGTGCGTGTAATTTAATAAAGCTAAAATCCATGTCGACCGTAATGTTCATACCCCGAATGCGTCAGTTCCCCACCCACCTAGCACATTTCCTCTTAAAATATTCCCTTCTCAACTATACAGCACACACATACTACCCGCTGTTATGCTAAAATTGTAGAAAAGGCACAAAACAAAGAGTTGATTACGAGCAAACGTCAACGTCGTCGCTTAATTTTCTACAGTTTAAATTCCTTTCATCACCTTATTCAATGATTATAATTCGAATCAAAAACGTTTTTCCAGATTAAATGGCATTAAAACCAACTAAATTGAGGGCAAATATATCGCTATAATTGCATTTATCGATTTAACTCGAAAATAAGCTTTAATAAACCAGATTATTCATAAAACGAAAATTAATAAAAGTATCTCAAATATTCTTTATTCCAGACCGCCACTAATCAATTATGCTTTTTATTATAAAGTCCTACAGTAATCCAATTAAATATAATTTGCTTTGACGATGCGCAGGCACGTTTTGTATTCAAGGTAAAACAAAATTGCAACAGCTAATGCAGGAAGAAATAAAAGCAAGATTTTCTCTGAAAATTTAAATATGTACTTACATTTTGAACAATTCATTAAATCTAAATCTCGTTTTTGTTGTTTTTCAGTTCAAAGACTTTTTATTTTTGTTTTTATTAGTGGAAAGCATCTCACGATGTTACATGAATGGACAAAAACCATTTCGTAAAATATTAAATGCAGAAAAAACTCTTTTGGTAGTATTAATGTAAAAAATGTAAATGTATACACGACTCGTTGAACTTTAACTTTTTATATAGTGCTCTCGAAGACATTTTAGTTATAATAAAAATATTAGCAAAAAAAGACTAGACTATACCTTTTAACATTGTTTTTTTTTCTTTTTAGGTAAGTACTAGCAGAGGAAATGAGACAATCTTCAATTATCCTTCCGCCTGCTGTTTTTAAAGGCCTTACGAGGACTTTTACAGGGTAAATACGAAATAGAAATTCTTTGTATTTAAAGTACCAGACAGACTGTCCGAAAAATGTAGACGAATGTTAGCGTATCCCTAGCTTTCCGAATGCAGGTTCGCTTTGGTGACACTATTTCGAACACAAGTTAATGGAAAATCACATCAACACTGAACAAATTGTGTGAATGCTTTCCGCATTTGATTTTTGTAGTTGGTCATAGTTCCCACAAACATTTATCACAAATGCGTTCGCCAACATTTAACTACATTTATCGAGCTGTCTGGCTGTGGTGTAAGAATCTTTTAAAATTTTCAACAGGCGATGTTTAATGAATAGATTTTTAGTTTTTGTTGAATAAATAGTTTAGTGTAGTTAGAAAACTGGCTAAATCCTATTAGTTCTTGATAATGTTGTATGTGGATTAAAACTTAACCTAACATCAGTTTTGGTCAGTGGTCTCATTTTTATTTTTTTTCCGGTCTAACTGCATTAGACACTAAAGTAACTTCTTGCATCATTGTTACAGATTAAAATGATCTTGTCCGCGTAATTTGATTTTCTCCATGTTATTTTCAACTTTTTCATCCTTCTTTAACAACGTGCTTATTCGTATCTGTTTATTATTATAATTAAAATGAACGACATCAAAGTGACCAAAGAATAAAGTTAGAATGAGCAAAATTCTGCTATTTTATTCTAAAAATTGTGATGTTGCATGCTTTCTAGGTGTTTTCGTGCTAAGATTCTGCTTTAAAATGATGAAAGCGGTATTATAGACTTTGATGAATGTAAATGTACTGGCATTCATTGGGCAGCCGTTTGATGTTTTTAGGAATCTGAAAGCCAAGACAGCATATTTATCTTTAAACTTTTCCATTTTGGTAAACATCATAATCATACTTTAGGCATTTAGTTTGAGGACCAAGGAAGACATTCTAATTGATGTTATTACTAAAATAATTTCCAGATGTTTTCGTGCCTAGATTCTGTCTTAAAGTAATAGAAGCGATATTGCAGACTTAGATGAATATAAGTATCCCTGGCAGTCATTGAATTGCCGTTGGCTACTTTTACTCTAAAGGTTACAGCAACTTATTCGTCTGTAAATC
This sequence comes from Ignelater luminosus, assembly GCA_011009095.1. Classification (NCBI taxonomy): domain Eukaryota; kingdom Metazoa; phylum Arthropoda; class Insecta; order Coleoptera; family Elateridae; genus Ignelater; species Ignelater luminosus. The sequence continues at coordinate 51,649 of VTPC01090953.1, forward strand.
ATTAAGGACCGTGGAAGAAGGCATTCTAAACTGATTATCTACGCATCTAATTGATGTTATTTGACTAAGGTACTTTCCAGGTGTTTTTGTGTGTTAAGATTTTGTTTTAAATTGATGATAGCAGTGTTATAAACTTAGACGAGTATAAACGCCCGGCACTCACTGGATTTTATTATTTTTACAAATCTAGAAGACAACTCTATTCACCTGTTAACCTATTCATTTGATTCACATCATAATCATATTTTGAACATTTACCTTGAAAGCTATGGAAGACATTTTGCGTTGACTGTCTACGCGTCTAATTGATATATTTGACAAAGATACTTCCAGGGTGTTTTCATCCTAAAATGATAAACTTAGATTAGTATAAATGACGTAGCACTCATTGAATTGCCGTTTTTTACTTTTACGTATTTGAAAGTTAAAACAACAACTTATTCGTCTGTAAACCTTTTTTATTTTTATTATTTAACATTTTAGTTATACTTTGAACATTCATCTTGAACACCACGGAAGACATTCTAAACTAAATTGTGTGCGCATCTAATTGCTGCTATTTAATCAAGGCACCTTGCATGTTTGTTGTGTTAAAATTCTTTCTGGGTGTTTTCATCCTAAAGTTGTACAAACTATTTATAAATGTTTCTGAGTCCAGTGGGCTGTGAAATCATGCTTGCGGTTGCATTTGTCGCCATTTTTGAAAACAGGATATGTATTAGAATGTTTATCGCGTTACACGCTTTGCATCGTTGTTATGATGGTTGCCTAACCTTATGTTCTTTAAGAATTACGTTGAAATTAGTTGTTAATTAACAATTAAAAATAACAATAAATAAATAAAAAAACAAATAATAAATAGAATGTGCAACAATAGAACAAATTTCAGCACAAAATTAACTAAATTGCTAAACTACATTTTATTTAACTAAATGACATTTGCAATAAATTGACAAATAACAGAAAAACAAATACGTATTAGTTGTTGAAATAAATCAACAAGGCGGTACATCAAGCTTAGATTCCATAGCCAACTGGACTTAGAAACCTTTACGAACACTTTGTATTTTAGAATGATAAAAGGCAGTATTATAAATTTAGATGAGTATAAATGTCATGGCACTCATTGGGCTGCTGTTTGTTGAATTTACGAACCTGATGGTTCAGACAACAACTTATTCATCTGTTTTAGTTTACACCATAATTATACTTTGAGCATTCACTTTGAGAACCATGGAAGATATTCGGAGCTGCATTGCTCATACATTTAAATGATGAGAGATCGATGTTTACTAGTGATTAGAGAAGCTAGAACTGTCACTTTCCGTTTTTAATTTGCCAACTCGAGTTTTTAGTTAGATAACAAAACACATACAATGATGATATTTGCATACTTGTGTATAGGAGATTAAACGGAGTTTTGAACGAAAAATCAAAGACAAAGGTAAAAAACTAAACAGAATTTCACAAACTCGAAAAGACTTGAGATGTAGTAAAATGGAAACTTTCAACGAAATTCGTTTAATTTTTGTTCAATGTCCGCTGATCCATCAAATACCCAAACAACCAATTATGCCTCCAAAACGAAAGATCGAATCGAGATGGGTCTAGTTTGTGCTAAAATGGACATGAACAGTGTTCATCTGTCTGTAGTCAGTATGTTTTTGGAAAAGCACAATTCAATCATGTTTGGAGCTGTACAACTTTGTTGTGTAGACATTTGAAAGCACTTGGTAATTGGATACTTAGATTCTGTAACTACTAGAAAAACTATTTAAAACTGGAGGCAGACTGTTGGAAATTTATAAAAAACACATTCAAAAATCACACTGTTTGATTTACCTAACTCTATTTAGCTGAAAGCGTCAATTAACATTAAAGAAGTTTTTACCTTAGAAATTGCTATTAGACAATTTCTGATGCTTTTTGGTTTTTTTTTTTGTATCGCAGGAACAGTAAGTAATATATCAGAGCAAAACCTCTTTTTTTTTGGAAATTCTAAAGAACCATTTTGACTTTTAACGTATACATATATTCTGTACCTTTAGTAGAGGTTGGATCAAAGTATGACATTTTTTATTGGCTGCACTGAACGAAAGGTTATGCTTTGCTTTGTTCCTTCCTTCGGTATCAAGACTTCTCTAGCATTACGAATCTTAATCAGTGATTTACATTGTCAGATACTCCTACTATTGAGAGTTCAACGCAATAGTCAATGGAACTTTTTTCGGATATTGCCCCTAATTCATATAGAAATACATTCTGGTTTTCATATCCTTATTAACTATTGTTTAAGCATTGTCTAACTGCAAAATCCGTAGATTATTTAATTTATTCGTTTTAAACAATAATTTCGAAATATTCATTTTCAGAGAAAAAAAATGAAAACTCGAAACAAACTTGCAGAAACTTAAATGAAATTCGAGTTATTCAACCTACTTTCTAAAGAGGTCATATTTTCTAATTATAATTCCAAATAAATTTTTATTTAATCAAAAAAATAATAAAAAGAAAAACTGCTGAATAAACAAAAAATAATTAAATGACAGTAGGGATACGGAAAAAGAAGGAAAACAATCTCTTGCAGCAGAATGGCAGCAATCGAAAGGATTTGTTGTCTGTATAGAAAGCATATTTGGTTAATAATCTCATGGAATTCTTGTGTGGTAGCAGAATTATTAAGAAGAACAAGAAAAATATTTTCTACAAAACCAATCCGGAACAAAGGAGATTCTCCAGGAACTTGTATATTGCTGAGTAGAAAGAATTTTAATCTAGAGATTCTATTTTCTTTTTAGAGATTTTGTCGTTTACTAGAAAACCTGCAGGCAAAGAGTTCCCTTGGGAGAAATAAGCGCAAACTCTAAGATTAGGTGTTTTACAGTAGATGAATTTAAAAACAGCACGCCTTGAAAAATTAACCTGTGATTATCACATAAAAAACTTGCCAGGGAATTTGTAATTTACATTTTAATTTATTGCTAACAATCTTTTTTTTAAATTAAGTAATTTCTGTGTTGCAGTACTGACTTAGTCTCCTAGAATTTTCATCTTGGTAATAACGTGATAACAACCTAACATGGTTGAAAGTCAGTCGAAAGGAAATTTACTGCAAGTACTGTGTTTTATCAATGTGTGTACTCTACTGATTTAAATCAGCTCAACAGATATATGTACTGACTCAAAGCAAGTGTGTCACTTCCTAATTGGCACTTCTAATTAACATATGTCAATATTTGAGAGCACCTATTCGAGAATCCAACAGCAAATGCAATATCACGAAGCGTTCAAATTCATAAATTGAACAAATTCAATTAAAAAAGCACGTTCTGAGTGCACCCATCAATTTTTTCACACGACTGCGCTTTCATTTCATTTCCTTTTAGAATAAAAAATAGATATCCAATTATGTCAATCAACATTTACCTTGTACGTTGTTACACAGAGAATGGATAATGTCGACCTAGTTTTAAAACAAATATTGAATAGTAATCGTATTATTAATGAAATTCTACATATCTGCTCATCTTATTGAAATTCAGAGGAACGCTTATTCGGCATAATAAACGTCACGCAAATTCTGGAAGGAAGTAGCTCCCAGTTTTAATATCCCTTCATTTTCCGTTACTAATGAAAAGCGTAGAAGATTCCCCTACAGATCAAATAACAATAGAATCCACGTATAAAGAAAATTAAAAGAAAAATTCCAGACGAACCGAGAGGGGGGCAATTTGGTCGTGTGCGTTTTGATGAACAGGAAGTAAAACATCATTCGGTTAGTTGTTTGCAAATTTTTACGAGTCAATAACTAACAGAAACCAAAACGGAATCTGAAATACGTATCTTAGTATCTCTTCTTTCCCTCTGCTACTGCAAGTATTTCATTCACCCTCAATATCATTTGTAAACAAGAAAAGGACGAAAATGCCATCTGAATTTATAATAATTATTAGGGGGAGATGAAAATGGAATTGTCAATCACATTTTTCCATCAAAAACACAATTCTTTTGTAAACTACGTGAATTTTTTGAGCGTATTGTAATCTTATTCGACAATTTTTTTCTTGGTTTATTACAATAGGTTTGCGACCTATTTTTGCTCTTTATTATTCATTAAATAAAACCATTTCTGGGAAAATGACGTTTGCTTTGAGATTTCAATGAACATAAATGCATATTGGAGTAAATTTATTTAAAGATATGCGTTTGTTTAAATTACTTGTAATAAATTATGTTACCTAAAAAATCCACTTCTTAAGGCGGAGCCACCGCAGCTCGCCGGTGAGGCCAGTGTTCTCTGTGTGCCTGAAAAATAAATTCTAAGTAAGAATGGGTTCAAATAAAATTCCAATCTGCCAGCTTGATAATGTTCAAAATTTATTTGGGGCGCCAGAACTCCTCAAGTCAACAGAAAAGAAAACTATGATTCTGTAGATAAGACATACAAGTACATAAATTGCTAAGTTTATTTGAAAGTTTGATTTCAAAAAATTGCTATCGAAGAGCGTTTTATATACAAAATACTACGTATAAGAATTATCAAGGTCGCAAGAAACCTAAATGCTACTTTCTCTATTTAGAATTATTTTAAAGGAATTTATAGGAATGACTTAAAGGTTAATTAATAAAGAAAGTTAACTGTATGACGCAAGAATACGGTAGGGTTTGTTTTTGTTGTTGTTCACTCCTAGAAAAGAAAATTAGCAATGTCACATACCGAGACACAGTAACTTTGAAGCTCTTCTGAACAGGAGCTGGAGGACCTCCCTGCAGACGGGTCTCCTTGTTCTCTTCAAGTAGTCGGGGTACTGCTCTCAGAAATGCTATCGTCTTCGCAAGGCAGCAGAAAAACGGGAAAAAGGACTAATCAAAAAAAGACTTACAAAGAAGAGAAACACAACCGCTATCGTTCAGAATACAATTTGAATTAAGCACAAATAGAATTTAAGAAACAAAAAGTGGCTAAAAACAAATCTTACCAAAGTTGATGTGTGACCTTTATAGTGGATCACATCGGCGTAAATCACTTTAATCCACCAAAAGCGAGGAGAATCTAACGCAGTAAATGCACCAAATGCTTAATACAACACTAGTGAAAAAAAATATTATTTAAAGGTGCAATGCCAAGATTTTCCATGGTTTTCTTTAATTGTGTAGGTAAACACTGAAACAATGATTTAATTACCTTTTATCCCGTTCTCACCTTCATTTGTTCTAAAACCCATTCTTGGCTGATGGTGTATCTCCGAGCCTCTAAAGAGGTAAAACACAATGATTTTTATTTTTTTCCGGTGAACACACTCAGGTGATTATACCAAACCATAAGCGTGACACTTCCTGCGTGTAGCCTGCTGTCTATAGCGCTCTTATACATGATTTTAGAATTACAAGCTAGCTGGACGTGCTAACACTGGTAATTACATTTCCGTAGAATTTTCATTAAATGCTTTGTTTCTAAAATTGTCGACTGAACATTACAACAGCTTTTATTTTTGCAACATTAGCCATGAGAACGTTTTAGTCTTCATCGAAGACCCCTGGAGCACCTGGACTTAGTAGTCTTGAGGGAAGACGGCTGACACCAACAGAGAGTAAGCTATAAAATCGAGTGCTCGCATACCAAGTGCTAACACCGTCCTTACCACATCCACCATCGATCGAAATAGCTTCGCGTTGCTACATAAAAGGAATAACCAAATGCTAACATAAAAATGTGATTATACCTGTGCAGTTCTCTTCAGCAGCTGCTGCTTGGTATGTTGGTAACACGAAAAAACTTTCAACTTACCATACAGGAGTTTTCCCGAAGTTTATTGTTTTGTTTTTGCCAGCCAAAATTCAATAGATCAAAAAAAGGTTTATTTAATTTTTCAGAAAAAGAAAACAGTGAGATATATCTATCTCATTGGTACTAAAAATGGTAAATATTAAGTACGGTAACTTGGAAAACAGTTTTTACATAATTTTAGATCACAAGCGGAATACATTGTTATTGTTTCTCCTTCTTCTTTTTACAACTTTGTCGAGTTTTTCTTTCAATGGGTAAATGGTCGCCTACATTTAAAACAAAAGCAGAAGTTTTGGAGGGTTTTCCATATTGACGTTTACAAACTAGTCTAGCATGATGACGGCCGCACGCTTTGAAAGATTCTGATAATGGCACTGAAAGTCTAAAAATGAGATTTCCGTATAACGCACTTCCTTGCAAATAATCCACTGCACTTATAAGTAAGCGATAAGAAACTTTACGCCACCATTTGAGAGATTTTCTGTCCATGTCGTATAAACTCACTAGTTGATCAGAAAGATCCGCCGCGCCCATATAATTGTTGTCAAATTCCACAGCTTTTTCCCTTTGAATTTTGTCATTGATTCATCAATGCTTTGGTGTGTACTATCATCTCTTGCATTTTGAGAAGTTCTTTTCAAGCGGTTTACCACTTCTTCGATGAAATAAAGCTTAATAGCTTCTTTCGGTATTTCGGGCATATTGAAATACATTTTGGAAGATGACAGTTAAAAACGGTTTCTTGAAATAGCAAGTTTTAGAGCACCATTTCCAAGTGATTTCTAAGTTGGCCAATAATGATGAAAAGCAGGAACGCTGTTATACGTAAGACTTAATGAAATAGCATCCTATTACTATCATTATTTCATATTAGCCACAATAAATAAATTTCCTCTTTTGCGACTCTTCTAACAATTTTAACCAATTACTCGTTTGTTCTGCTATCTAGATAAATAAACTTTTAGGAAAATATCTAAAACATATGTGCAGTTCAGGACTTCCACCATCGATTTTTAGTGATGTGGCAGACATTTTTTACTTGGAATTACTACTCTTGGAAAATAATGCTTTTCAATAAGTTTCCAAGTTTGATATAAAGACAAGATTTATTGTCGCCCCACAAATATGTCCAAAAGGTCGTGCAAGCATTGACCATCATACTTCCAGACGATCATTTTGTCCTTATTTGGACTCATCAGTGGAGGATAATGACGGATCATGCTTGCCCGCTTCATACTGGTTATATACAAAAGTTAATACGATATTAGCAGGATGAAAATATTAAGGTGCCTCAATTTGCATCACAAATAATTTATTATCAAATTTCAAATTAAATTTAAAAATTTTCTCCACCACGAGCAGGATTCGAGTCTACATTTCCCCATCTCTCGTAACATCTGTAAGAAGATGATGTAGGATCGTGGATAATTTATTTCAAGACAACACTTGTGCTTTGATTACGGTAATAAATGCCTTTACGATTTTGCTGCTTAAACGTGAGTAGATTGAAAAACTGAATTGGGAAACGCTTGTGGCTGGATTAATATCTAATGGGAAACTTTGCAAAAAAGTTTTATTAAAGAGGACTAAATTGTAGCAGAAAATTATATGAAATGCACAGAACTTTGACATTTCTGTATCTTACTATTACTGTAATCTGCCTAATGAGTTCAATCACAAGGAAAATAGTTAGAAAAAGCTATTCCTTCAATATTTTCCAGCCTACTATATTTTATAATAAATATTAAGAACTACTAATTTTAAATCGTGTGGGTTGGAAAGACATACTTGATATCACTAAAGCAAATATAGAGGGCAATCCATTGAAAAGAAACACAAGCTTTTATTTAATTGTTTGATGCTCTTTTGAAGGCATATCATGACTTCTTCCAATATATATACGCAACTCTTGTATTTAGCGTTTCCACGATCTCCGAAAATTAACGAGATAATATTGTAATCTAAAAGGCACCATGAGAAAAACGAAGTTGTAACAATAAGTGAAAAGTATAGCGTATCGGTTAAGAAGACGCTGATAACGTGCTGATGCAAAAATTAAATGTGCTCTTTCTTCATCTGAAAAGCATTTAGAAACCCCGCAAATTCTATTAGTGGGTATTGATCCACGAAAAGAAGGAAGCTCTAAATTTTAATATCAGTAACGAAGACGATTCGACGAGCCCGCTTTCATTTAGAATTCGCTTCTGAATCGCGGTTTGAGGTTTCTTTGTTCTCATTTGAAAGCACGTTAAGCTTTCCTTTTCACCTTCCGTCTAATCTAAAAGCATTGCTTCAAGATATATAACGAACAATAGATAGCAATTAACGATTAAGCACTACTAACAGTAAACTTCTCAAAATCAAGGCAAATAAAATTGAGACAAAGTTGGTTTTTTATTTTAGTTTAGGAAATGAGTTTTCTTTGAATTCGCTGAAGAACTAGAACAAGAATTAAATAAAAGAAAATACAAAGTAGACCCTTTTCTTGTTGGAACTTAAGCTAGTTGTTAACAGGGTACAATTTCAGTAAATGACGACTTCGAAATATACTTTATAAAGTTTCAAATAAAAAAATAAATTAAAAAAGCTGATTTGATTTAAAGTTTCAGAAGTATATAAAAACGTTGTATCGGATAAAGTTTCTAGAACGACACCAATGAAAAGTTGGAACGTTTAAATTTTCCGGAATACACACTATATTTCTTAGCTTTACTTTTCCATTCTTGGAAGTTAACATTCACTTGCGCTAGTTTTTTATTGGGAGTATAAAAGGGACGAAAGATAAGAATAGCGTGATATTTTTTATTAGTATTAAACTTTAAAGTTAATACATAGTTTTCATAAATCGAGTATAAAGTAAAAAAATGTAATTTCCGTTTTGTCGTACCACGCAGAATTTTGTGTTTATAGCAAAATTTCATTTTTGATAGGATATTCTTTGAATGAAACAACCGGTTTAGATGAATATTTTAGTAGGTATTGCACCCGCCTTAATAATTAATAAATAAATTATTTTTATTTAATCTCTTAATTTATTTCTTCTTAATTTATACGAATTAGAATGGATGTGTCTTAGAAAAAAAAAGTAAAAGATTCAACAAGGTTATCATAGATCTTCCGCGATGAAAATTGTAGATATTCTTCTAATGCTATTATAGTTTCGATGCTCTCCAGCTGGATGTTTTATCATAATGTTACGATTGGCTAATTCATTTTTTCAATCCAATATTTTGTTAATGGAATTAATACTGAGCTTGTCACCGAGCCGAGTCCAATTAGTTCTTTTGAGAACGACGAAACGACAGCTCAATATTTAAGCAATCATAATCATTCCGATCATTTTGAGATTATTTGTCCTAAATAAAGAGTCTTATCTTTTTGAAAATGCTTTTATGTTTACAAGACTTATGCGACAAGAGAAGTAAATAATAAATTCTTGAGTCGAGTTGTAGGAAAACTTGCCAAATGCAATAGGTATCTTTTTTCTTCTTCTTTCAACCCTCCCTTGTCCACTTCTGGACATAGGCCTTCTCTAAGTTGTGCCAAGTTTCTTTATTTTGCGCAGCTTGCAACCAGTTTTTGTCCTCTATCTCTTTGATATCGTCTGCCCATCTCTTCTGTGGTCTGCCGACGTTCCTTTTTGATGTCGTAGGTTGCCATCGTATAAGTCGGTTTACCCAATGTTCTGGAGGTTTTCTCGCGACGTGTCCGGCCCAACTCCATTTTTGCTTTAGTACTTTCTCTATAATGTCTGTGACTTTAGAGCGGCGACTAATTTCTGTGTTTCGGATTCGGTCTCTAAGTCTCATGCCGAGCATTGCTCTCTCTATAGCACATTGGGTGTGCTATTGCAATTGTTTCTGTGTCATATGTTATTACGGGCAAAACGCATGTGTCCCATACGTTTTTCTTCAAACTCATTGGTATTTCTTGGTTTCTTAGTATCTCACTAAGTTTTCTGAATGCCGTCAATCCAAGTTTTGTTCGTCTTGTGATCTCAGTGGTTTGGTTTGGTTTTCCCAACTTAGTGAGGTGCTCAAGGTAGATGTATTCATGGACATTTTCTATGGTTTGTTGGTTTACCTGCATTTGTTTTTGACTGTTTGACATTATTTTTGTTTTCTCATAGTTCATTTGTTTGTCTATGGTCTTTGAGTTTAGGGCAAGGTCGGTTAACATTCGTTCTAATTCTTCCTCACTTCTGCTTATTATGACTATGTCGTCTGCAAAGCGCAGATGGTTGAGGTATGTACCATGTATGTTCATTCCCTGCTCTTCCCATTTCATTTTTTTAGGTTTTCTAGCGCCAGTGTAAAGAGCTTGGGAGCAATGGTATGTATCTTCTTGTCTAATGCCTCTTCCTAATGGTAATTTTCTCATATTAGCGGTTTCATTGATATTAACGTGCATGGTGGCATTTGTATAGATGTCTTTCAGCAAGGTGGTATAACAGGAGTCGACTCTTGCGTGTTTAATCCTTTGAATACTGACCAAAACTCCACTGAGTCGAAGACCTTTTGGAAATCGACCGTAGGTGTAATGGGAGGTTGTACTCTTCGCATTTCAAAATCAGCGTTTGCAAGGTTTGAGGGTGGTCAATGCGATAATAGACTAATTGGCCTATGGCCTGAATATCAATATCACTTCTGCGTTTTTCCAACTTGTTGGTATTTTGCCTTCATTGATACAGCGATTCATCAGTAGTTGGATGGCTTTAGTTAGCGGGCTTTCTCCAATTTTTAATATTTCTATTGTTATCTGGTCTTCTCCTGGGCATAGGTCATTTTTCATTTGTTGTAGAGCTGTATATATTTCCTGAGTGGTGACTGTAGGTATCTCTTCCGAATTGACATTTCGTATTGTTATTTCTAGTAGGTTTGCTTGTGGGTTTGGCACCTTTGACTCGTACAATTCTGTATAGAAGTCTTCGATCACTTTAGAGATTTCTGTTGTGTTTGTGACCAATTGACCAATTTTGTCTTTCATACAGTACATTCGCTGTTGACCATGTGATGTTATGTTTATTAAGACTTTCATGTTTTTGTTGTTTTCAATTGTATCTTTTATCATTCTTGTGTTATAATTTCGCTTGTCTTTCCTGATTTCCCGTTTTATGGTCTTGCTGATTTGTTTATATTCGTCTGAGTTTTTATTTAAGTTTCGCCTCAAGTTAATTGGTTGTTTTGTTTCGTTGGTTATCTTTATCTCTTTTGGTTTTATTTGAGTTTGTATGTCCTTTGCGATTTTTTTGGGTTAAATCGTCTAATTCTAGGTTTTCAAAGTTTAGCAGCGGTGTCAGTTTGTGTTTGAGCTCCTGTTGATATTTTTCTTCGTTTTTTCTGACTTCATCTGTTGTTGGACAAAATTTTTTGATTAGTTTGCGTTGTTCGAATTTTACGTTGATTTTGATTAGGGTCCTTAGCAGTCTGTGATCGCTACCCGTGTGTATTTCATTTAGCACCGAGATATCTGTGACCATACATTTGTCGCTTGCCAAGATAAAGTCGATTTCATTTTTAGTTCTCCCGTCTGGACTTTGCCATGCCTATTTTATTTTTAGTGGTTTTTAAAAGTAGGTGTTCATACAGTAGAGTTGTTCATATTGTAGGTATTCTATTAGTTTTTCACCGCGGTTATTTCTGTTTACGATACCAAACCTTCCTATGTTTTCAAAATTGTCCATTTGTGTCCCTACTTTAGCATTGAAGTCTCGGATGACTAGGCGTGGGTGTTCTTGTTCACCTGATGCACTGATAGGAGCGTACATTTGGATGATCTGTATCGTATATTTTTCGGATAGTTTCATCGTGATATCTATAACATGGTTTGAGGTTGCGTGGAATTTGGTGATTATGTGTTTTCTTCTTTTGTTGATTAGAAGGATATACCACTGGGTTATTGTATCACCAATGGAAAAGTATCTAGAATGCGCTCAAAATCGGACGTGACATCATTTGAGATCTCTAGATTTACAAATCTTTAGTCATGCCATTTACACGGTGAATGTATAGTTAATTTAATTTTTATAATTGTACAGCTTGCTCCAGAAGAGTGAAACCAGATATAAGCTCAATAGGTGCAATACTCTGGACTGGTTCTGGTTTACAAAGAGTATGCAATACTTAACTAAGAGTTGCTATACGACGATTTACTTTCATTTAAGGTGAGGATGGTTACCAAATTTCTAATAACACAGTGCAACTGGAAAATTCTGAAATAAGATTTCTCAACGAAAATCCGTAGTACATGATCATATCTAATCTAATCTATCAAATAAGCGTTTTTCTTTCATTAGATTCAAATTCAAAGCATCAAATGCTATTAGTAGACGCCATCTTATCACGCTACCTCCAATTGTTTTGAAATGGTCGAATTTTTCCGGTATTTTAGAAATTCGATAAACTTGTTGACCGTTTTCGAGGTACAATCATTTTAAGCGTTTTTGTAGCTAATATCCAAGATATCGAATGAAAAAAGAAAAATATTACTATTTTTCAAAATATTTTAACTAAAACAACAATCGAAGATCGTGCCTACCCAACTTATATGTTGAGTTATTGCGAACCACTGCTTACGAAAAGTCTCGTTCCGGAGATATATGGGAAAAAGTTATTTCTCCCTAAACACGGCATTGGCAATAAGAAAACAGAAAAAGACGAAGCTTTACTTGCAGCAATCATCTTTAGAACTGGTTTCCTAATGCACACTCTCATTTCATGGCGATCAGCAAATGTTTAGTATTTTTCGTCATTTTCCGAGAATAACTGAAATTGGCGATCGCCTTTTGATTTTCACCGGGAAACTTTTGCATGTGGAAAACTTTGGAAAGTCTCGAATTTATAAATCCGCAAACCCGACTTGCTTATCTTTTTCGGTTATCGAGAAAACAATTTCTCAGTCGGGTTTTGGACATTTTGTTGCAACCGCTATTGGCGAAACCTGGAAAGGTAAACTTTACCATTTGTTCTGTAGATCTATTTTTAAGCAGAACAAAACCGCGAAGTCCCATTTCGATAACTTTCAAAAATTCACATTTGACCTTCTACTGACAAACGCCTTTGGACTAGAATTGGATCAAGTGTGTATGGCTAGATAGCCTAGTGGTCCCTAAAAAGAGTGCCCCTTCTCCCGGTTCTTCAATGTTGCGCATAAAGCGCAGAGGAAACTTTCGCTGTTTTTGACACCATTGGGATCATTTTTGAAACCTAAGTATTCTGAATTGAAATGTTCAGCAGAGTTATTCCTTTTGATTTAAACTACAACTCCGTCTATATAGCAGAGCAAAATATCTTATCACTCACGGATTACGAATTAAAAGCCTCGAAACAATGTGAAGAAATCATGTAACTGACATTAAGAACTCTGAGCACGGAAAAAGCGCTTATTTGGCCTAACCTAGAAACCTCCGTTGGGGAAGAGATTCGTTTGATCAGATATTACCGTTTTTTGTTGAACAATCTCATTTCAGAATTCTCACACTTTATTTTGAGATTTTGAGGCATTTTGTAATTTTGGTCCAATAATGTAACACAATTTGTAGCCAAAAGTATGATTAATTGATTATCTTTACAACTTCTGACTTGTTTCAACACATCATCATTGGTTATACCCATCTCAAGCTACCTAATGCCTCTAAAGAATAGACGCTTTTCATTTCAGAGTTCATTTGTTTTTACGTTCATGAACTTACAAGAATCTTACCTTCCCCTTATGATGAACCAGCATTACAGATAATTTTACTTGTATCAGCTGTCCCACAGATATCAGTACTTGTCGAAAGATATGTAACGAGCTACCTACCTTCAACTTAATTATTATTTATTTCTTTAATCCATTTTTTATAAATATTTGATTAAGAACCATGCATTCCGAATAATAAACATTGCGACACGTCTGACGAGTCACTGCATCGCCAGTCTCACGCTGTTCTGTTGTTTTCACGCAATCCCACCTTAATTGTACCGCATCCTGCTCCGTAAAGAACAACAATTGAGAGGCGGCGTGGCTGATTGGTAACGTTTCGGGACTCAACTCCTCTTGATGACTATTTTCACTAAAGTTCTCTATGATGTTCCTTAAGGTGATTGAATAATAATCTCCACAGAATTTAATTATCGCTTATCCTGTCTTTACCTTCGTCATTTGTACAGTTATTATTCTTAGCTGAGGAAATAAAGCACGATGATTTTGCTTTCTTTTCCGATGAACACGTCCTACTTAATAATCCTAATTTTGTTTGCAAAAATGTTCCTAGAAGAAAAATCTTCTAGTAGGTTATAAACTATAAACTGGCCGACGGTCACTGTTCCACATTCCGGCACTCAAGTACATAACCATTTATGCTGAACCATAAGCACTACCCTTCCTGCATTTCCCTATTGCATGAACCTGAAAATTGCTAGTTTGATGAACGTAGAGTTATTAGATGCTTTGCTTATTGATAGATTGTCAATTAAGTTTTACTGCGGTTTTTTTAGTCTTGCAGCCCTAAACTTAGCTCTAACGGTGCCGTCCTAGAGAAGACCCCTGGAGCACTGTTTTCTCCTAGCGATCTGTGGAAAAAACCATTAGCACCGACAGAATTAAAAATCTATAAGATCTGGCACCAGATTACCCTCCATTGATACGGTACAAAATCCACTACGCACCGTAATAGCGTCGCAAGCAAGACTTGAAAGTGTCAAGTCTGAGAAATTTAACCTCAAAAATTCAAACGTAAATATTTAGTGTTTTATGAAAAATTCGCAAATTTTCTCTTATACATGATGAATTTTAGAAGAACTAGATTATCTTGTTTTTCTTATACAAAATTCTTGCGTTTTCTCTTTGTACGCCAAACTTAAACTTGGCTTATTGCAGAAGCGGTGAATTTAAAGAGAATAGTAACAACCTGAATACAAAAAGCTCGAAATACAGAAATTGCCTAAAGGTATCTTAGTTTAGCTGCTCCATATAAAATGTCTTAACGTTTTGACACGTTGTGTAACCATTTGCTTCTTGTAGACAGAGGAACAGAACGTTAGCTGTGTATAACTGCATACTTTATCCCTCTTATAACTAGCCGAAGTATGAATTAACTGATAATGAAAACAGAGCAGAGATGGAAAGTCTGATCTGGAAAGGAAAAATCCAACCTTTACTTTCTCAAACAAAGCAGTGCTACTGAATACAGATTTTTTCCTTTTTTCCTGATATTAAGATGCTCAACGCAGACTACTCTCACGGACGCTAACGACACATTGACTGTCCAACTGTTTGATTCAATAGGTTAGCTTTATCAAAAGTACTATTCTTTCTTTCTATGATAAATTAATGATGAGAAAAACTGCAAAGAGAAGAATTGGACATGATCGGCGTAGATGCAATATTTCTTCTCTTTCTGGGTGGAGTGAGCAACAGCATTTTCTCTTAGGTATTTCTCTCACGAATTCATTGGACAACAATACAGTAGCCAAATAACGCCTCAAGATTGCAGATTTTATAACAAGGTTCACTTTTCTAGATCTGTTGCAGTCTCCAACAAGTACCTTTCTTCATGGTTAACACAGTCTTCGGCAGGGAGATGCTTATTGTGATGTCAATTAGATTCTATACATGAATGAAATTTTTTGCTTTTCTTGGGAAATTCCGGCTGTTTCTGATTTCAATTGGAGCAATCGAAATTGTAATCCTTAATATGTTGTTTTTCGCTATGCTCGTTAGTCTTGCTGTTCATCCGCGCCACATACTGAATTTTAATACTAGAATAAAATTTGATTTGATTTACGTAGTCTCAAAGTTTGCATTAAACTACACACCAATGATTGACATATTGATAACTGATTGGGCAATCTACTGATAGGAACCGGCTCGATTAAGTACCACAAATAATGATGCTATAGAACGTCTAATGTACATGATGTCGATTTGTTTTCTAAATGTTTCTATATAAAAAGACAATTGAATATAATAATTATTCTACCCTATAATCTAGCGTACAAAAAATCTCATGTCAATATATGACTTTCTGTTTTGACTTGCACTATACCATCTTGAATATCTAGTTGCTTGAGCAATTTTGGGAATTTTTGTGCATTTTGCAATTTGACGCTAATTCCGAATTGCATTAACCAGCTTAACGACTGGTTTTTGTTTTTGACCGGCAATTTATTCATCTGAGGATATGCACTGAGATATCCTACGCACACATATCAAGTGTCATCTTCCTGCCGCTTACGGTTTTCTGGATATAGATCTTTCTAGTTTTGACTTAAAATCTCTCTAGCACCACCATTGGAAACTTGTTTTCCACCTAAAATTACTATGAGTATGAGTAACATAAATCAAAACCCTCTACCTCACCTACTCCAAACATTGTTTATGGAAATGAACTCAACTTTGGTTAACTTAAAATAACCACGGGGATCCCCAAATACAACGCTCTTATTTAAAATCGCGATTTCGGGCACTAAGATCCAGACGATTTTCCCGACTTTCTACTGAAGAAAAAGTGGAAAACAATCATGGTCGCAATAGTTGTTGAGATCTGTAAAATGGTTAATGATCAATAAAAGTCATTTTTGTCTCTACTGAAGAAGCTCATTTCCAAGCAAACATTAAGTGATGCTAATTGAAATATTATAGTTACATGTCGTTGTAATATATGTATTATACTTGAAGTAAAAAGGTTGCATAAATAAAATTTTATCAATGTAATAAACGAAATTGAATCCTACATGGTACTTTATCAGTTTCTGTTTATTCAAGCATCTTCGAATTACTTCTCATGTAAGTTATGTGATCTGTCACTCAACTGTGTGACAAATTGTGAATAATAATCTAGAGATGTAGCAATAAATACGTCTACACTGTACTGATATTGATGTCGGATAACAAAAGATGCTTAGAAGCTTAAGTTGAATAATTATAATTCTAGTGAGATGAAAAAAATCTTTGTATCAAATAAATTTTTGATTTTTAGTAATCAGCTTTTTATTGCCAAAAATTTGATTAATCGCAAAAAGGAAGTTTTCATAGAACTTTGAAATCAGCATTAATCAGTCACAAATACTAACTAAATTATCTGAGCATTTTAATTGAACAAAGTGCGTTAATGCTCTCTTCTGCGTAGGTATTCAAATTTGTCCATCACTTGACAGACTAACCCATCGTCGACCCTTATTAACGTCCTTCCAAATGTCACTTACAAGTACGTTCAATGAAAAGGAATTTATCGGTTGCTCTGTTTGAAACTGGCAGTCCCTTTAACAAATAAGTCGAGCATGAACCTACTAATTATTTTAATTCCCAAATGAACCGGCTCGTTCTTTTCGTGCCTTGTAGCAAAATAGCTGGAAAAAACATTTTATTTATTTATCCCTCCTGTTTTTATTTTAAATTTGTTTCCTCATGATCATGTTTTATTGTTATCAGAGAAAAAAGCCGA
The DNA here is from genome assembly GCA_011009095.1 of Ignelater luminosus. Lineage (NCBI taxonomy): Eukaryota > Metazoa > Arthropoda > Insecta > Coleoptera > Elateridae > Ignelater > Ignelater luminosus. The sequence continues at coordinate 68,862 of VTPC01090953.1, forward strand.
ATTTCCGTTTTCCTACACAACATACATATAATAAGCAGCGTTTTCGTTTCGCATGAAGCTATTTTCGATTCCTGTGGTGTTTATAAATTTGGCTGAATTCGATACCCCAGGGTACTACTTTGCACACAGCGTATGCTACATTTAACAGGTTAATACGTTCCTTAGTAATCTCAAATTGTATATCGTATCGGTTATTGGGATATGTGGAAATAAGCTATTAATATACTGAATATATTAAGAAGGGAAATTTGCAAACGGTTTTAAATGAAGTTTGCTATAATTCTATGTACTTTATTTATGCAAATATTGTGTGGTCTTTAATTAAGTGCGTAAATGCTTTTTAAGTAACTATGTACGTACACAATTAAATATCTGTTGGTTTTTAGGTCAAATAATAAAAGCTTCGTTTTCTCTTATTTGATATTTCCGAGAGATACAGCTTTTTAGAATAATATTCACTGAACAGTATATTTATTTACAGTAATGAGTTTCGTTGAAATATAATCCTAAATATTTAGGTTGCAGCAGGATTAAATATAAATATTTAATGATGACTGCAAAAAGACGAAAGTAATTAACATGTTATTATGGCTTTTTCATGTTTTATAACGTAATAAATTGCTAAAGTACGTGTTCATAAGTTGTTTATTCAATAGAATCTGATAAAAAGTTGAATATTGAAAGTAATGCAATCTAGAAAACTTTTAAATACAAAATATAAGTTAAATTACAACTTTTTTAAATAATTAAAAAATGCAATGTTGTTCCCGAAACATAAAATTGAAACGGAAAAAATTAAAAGCCGTTGTTACATTCTGAGTTTCAAGAATTTTGTCTAATGTTTTCTTTGAATCATTTGTCGACTTCCATATAACCTCACTTTTGTTTAAAATATAACAATGTAATGTAATCTTCTGCGTTTTATTATTAATATTTAATTCAATAGAATTATTTATAATAACTCGAACTAATAAATACGAACGTCATCAGAGCATTAACTGTTTAAATGTACAAACACGGAAACGCCTAATTAATACATAACAAAACCCAACAAGTGAACATCATACAGAATAAATGAATTGAAATTTCAAACACAAAAACGAACCAAATTTTTAACTTTCATATGGCAAAATTAAAATAAAAAAGAATAAAGCGACATGAATTTAGGTAATTAATTTCATTTTATTGTTATAATACGGTTATGGAATTTCCAAAAACTTCATCATAACGAAAAAAAAGTCCACATTTCCACAAAGCGTTTAATTCTTCAAATCCATCATTAAAATATTACCTCTCTCACTGTTTTTTTTCCGAGGCAAAATATTTTTAGGTCCGTTTTAATATGCATTTGTGACCCGCTTTTCGCCCCCTTTGTGAATATTTTCATTAATCCGCTGGTGGGTAAACATAACGCGTCCAATTATAATGAGCCATATGGGTGCAAAAAGTACGTGATATGCAAAATGCGATGATGATCGCGATTCAACCGAAAACTGTAACACACCCGCGCCCAAGCTCCGGAATTTATAGATTCTCGCGGACGTTAACAAACAACCACCGTCACGAAATCATGCCTTGAGAGATAGGGAAATGCTGCTTTGAATCTCGTGGAACAATATTAAGACTGTTATTAATTCTAATCACGCTTCTATTTAATAGCAAAGCATGCTAGCAACTCCCCTTCTCTACTTGCTTGTTATTAGTGCAAAAAATTCTCTTGTAGAGATGAATTTGCGTATTATATAAAGAGATGAGAGAGATTATTATGGTAAATTTATTTGGCTTATTGTATATTAATGGTAATTTGATGCATATTAATGAATTTATCTTAATTTCCTTAATATGAAGACTAATAAGCAAAAACTTCTGCATAATAGAATAGTAACTGTCTTCCAATTAGATGTTCTACACTTTTTTACTCCAGCATAAAATCTGACTTATCTGCTTCTAACATTTTTTATTGTGATCTCCTTTTATTTTCGGAAGATGCATTGCTCTAGTTTTATTAATAGCCCACGCATATCAAAGTAATTAAAACCGCTTGTAAGTTGTAAAAATAAAAAACTAAGAAGTTATGTCAAAATTTAAAACCAAAACAGTTACATCGTCACTTTTCCTCGTTGATTGAGCGGAAAAGTGAAACATTCTTTAGATCTATAGATTCCATAGCCTACTACTTGAACAGTTCGAAAATGAAAAGAAAAAAAGGTCATAATTTATTTATTTATGAAAATAACTATGTCAAGTGGTATATCGTTAGAATCGTTGAAAAAGGGCCTTTTTTATAAAGTCATGGCCGACTATAGTTTCTATTAGAAAAAACATAAACTTGTGTCATAACTCAAACATTACAGCTTAAATAAAAAATTCGGTTAGACTGTATTATTAAGCACATAATTACCTGCAACTTTCTCCTTTACACATTTTTTCTAAAGTCGATAGTAACAGAGCCATAGGCACCGAACAAAATAACAAAAAAATTGTTTTTGCAAGATATCTAGTTAGCCATGCATTTTTTCCAAAAAACAAAAAGCTCGTTAAACTGAGCTCGTAAAACTGCAATTCTTTCCCCATTTAATCGTCTCTCTATCTCCGCTAGTTTCCGAGATCCCCATACTAAACATCTAAAAAAACTCACCCTGTATATATACACACAATTAAGAGAAGACAACTTTTAGGAACTTTTCAGCAATTATTGCTTGTAAGATGGTCAAGACTGCTGCTTTTAAAACTAGAAAATTTAGTAGAGACGCTAATTCAAAAACAGTTTGATAGTCAGAACCACTAGAAATACCCAAAGATACTTAAATATTTTTAAAATACTTTCTTGCAAAAAATGACTTAGATAGTTCGCAAATATTGTAAGAAATATTACTTGCTATGCAGGAAAAGAAAAGTGATCAAGTTAAAAATCAAATGCCATTCTGTTTATAAGAGAACCATAGCAAAGCAGATTGAAGATTGTGAAGTTTGGAAATTGTGACGATCAACTTAATTATTTTTTAATTCAAACTATAAGAATGAGTAAGTATCTAGAATATTAAAAAAAACTAATTTGACCTGACCAAGATCCAATTAATTGGATTCTATAGCTTTTAATTCCCAACTCAATATTGTCTGCTATACCTACAAAGAGAAATCAAACCAGAAAAATTACTACTTATTCATTTGAACAAACCTGCTTGGTCTACAGTCCAGATATGGTCTTTCAAAGGTCCTTGATCCATCTTTCACACTTTTGGTAAGTCACTGCTCATCTCTACCTGTTTACATCTAGTGCTAAAAAGATCTCCTTTGTAATCTACAACTGATTCACCATTGGGGTTCAAATATCATAAATCTGCCAATTCTGATCCGCTACAGAGAGTCAAGCATTGAATATTTTGCTTTTCCATGCAAACAGACAGAAATGGTAAATATCTTGAAATATAAATTTGGAATTTCTTGAGGAGGTAGATTAATCGGTCATTGATTTTCAAAAGACCTTATCTAATCACACTCACCTTATTTAACTATAGATTATTTTTTAATAAACTTTAAACTACCTTCACACTGCTTCATTAAAGACTGGACATAATTATCCATCTTTGATTATGGATTCTAGATCTTCCACAAGTAAAGCCTTGTAGTCTACTTGCAGCGTAAAATATATAGGCCTAGCTTGGTCTTACCTTGGTTGCATGTGTAATAGATCTAGGTATTTAGGACAATACATTATGTGCTAGAAACAATCATAGGCGTATTCTTATAGTAATCTCCAAACCATTAGTAGTATCTGAAGACTTAATCTAAGAGAGTCTTCTGTGCAAAGTACACTTTTGTGGTTTTCCATAACCTTTTGAACAAGAAACGGGCTTAGAAATCTAATCGGAAATCGAACCCAATCCCTTTGCATCACAGGTAATTAATAGATAGTACTCTGAAAGATAAAGATACCAGAACACTAATTTTCCCCTTTTAGAAAATTTCAAGCAAACAATAGCGTTGCTATAATACTTAACAACAAACTGTCTGGTAATTGCACATTTTCTGCTTAGGTCTTGTGTGGAAATATCGCAATTGTCATCAAGAAGTGGTAAGTACTGGATTTAGAACACCGTATACATAGTGTTAACTTTGAGTTATTCGATCTATAGAAATACAAAATATCATAGATGTTGAGTAGATCCCGAAAGCGGTTACCCTTGTTGAGGATGGACGAATTATTATCCTACAAATACCTCTGACGCTAGTACATAAGACCATTCACGATACAAAGATATAAATCCATATCTAAGAAGACTTAGATCAGGTAGACCAGGAGTAACTATCGGTCATAAAAATAATTGATATACCACAGTGGCTAGATTGCAACAGAAGTCACAAAAAGTTAAGCAAACAGCGGCAAACGAACACAGAGAGGAAAAGACTAAAGGAAGCGAATCCAAAGACATATTGTCCTGCTCAAGAATCAGGCATTGAGTTTAAGTCTTATACTAAGATGTGCTCGAAAACATGCAAACTAAACCGTATAGCAGTGGAACAAGGTTCTATTTTCAGATGTGTCAGGATTACAAATGATCAACGTGTATTTTCTCGACGATGCGGCCTTTTTACGCCAGGAGTGAACAAACTAGACTCCCGAGGCCAAACTGCTCTTACAAAGGCAGATTTATCACTAAAGAATATCCAGATTTCAACCAGAAGTCTAACCAAACAATTTAGTTTTGACGTTCAAGCTGTAAGATACGAGAACATGCTTTGTCATTATAAATCGAGTTAACTTGTACGAGAAGTCCAAGTTTGCCTATCCCTGTTTTAGGGGTTTCAGTATGGGGAATTATATCTTTTTCGTTTTGTAGAGCTTGTATTCATATAGAATGATACTATGCCCAGAGATACATGGAAGACGTTTTAATGGACCATGTCATGCTCTACGAATCATTATTTTTATGATGAATAATAATTGTCCGTGTGTAGTCCATTGCAACATCTATTAATTACGGTAGAAAGGCAGTAATCAGAGCTCAAGGCAAAATTGGACTTGTTTTAACCGGTTTAAAGCGTCTTGGTAAAAACTGAATTTTTCGAGATTAATCACAAATCTTTAAGCTTTGGATTTCATGCTTGTTTTATATACAAGAATGAGATTAGATTAGTTAGTTATAACTAAGACTACAAGGGAAGGTCTAAAGATAAAATCACAAACTAGTAGATTTTTTCTGTAAATAGGAACATTAACATACACTTTAGCGATGTTTTAGTAGCAACAGCAGGGGTTGACCTAAAACTGTAGTATAAAGCAAAGAGGGACGCATGGTGAGTACACACACGTGAAATTCCGGAGTGACACGTGGGAGTTAAAAATTCGACCGCAACTTTTATGTAGCATCATTAATTGATTAGGGGTTTGTGCAAAAAAATTCGAACAAAAAATAAAGGTTGAAACTCTAAGAGACCGTACAATTGTTAGTAACGGTCAGTTAACTAGAGATGTTCTCTACATGTTTTTAGAATTTGGTTAACTCAGTTTTGTTTCTAATAAGTATGGAGTTTTCAAATGAAAAATGAGTACCTACTGTGAAATTATTGCTTTATGATAATCATCAGGACAAAAACAATAACCTACACGCGCTTATATATACTTTGTCGCAATGGAGATTCCAAGAGGCACAATTTATAATAGTTGTACACGACCTGAGAGAGGGTGTTATGCAAAAAAGAGTGAAAGGATCTGGAAGACCTGCCATAAAAATACCACTAAAGCTCTTGCAAGGAAGGCCCATGGTAAAGTTAGAATTAGTTTCTGTAAACTTGGACGAAATATTTTTTGAAAGCTTACTTTCTTGTAACCAAACACGCATTCTGTCTTATATTGCTGATATATGTGGAATTTTAAATTTTTACCGGAGTTGACGAAAACTAATTTTAAGTTTACCGTGAGCTTCCCTTGCAAGAGCTTTTTTCTTTGAAAGTGTTTTTATGAAATGTCTTCCAGATCCTTTCACTCTTTTTGTTTCATAAACTCTTTCAGCACGTGTATAAGTATCGTAAATTGTGATTCTTGGAATCTCCACTGCGACAAAGTACCTAACGGTATAGAATTTTTTGTCATAAAACTTGGCGATAACTTCACGGCCCTGATTTTCATTTAAAGACTTTATACTTATTTAAAGCAAAATTGAATTAACCAAATTTTAAAAATATCTTGGGAATAAACTCTAACAGTAATTGCAACAATTGCATTTGTTTTGAACGGCCTCTTAAACTGCTTTTGATCGTTTTTGGGCACTTTAAAGCAATTCTGGACGGTTTAAACTAGTTTTGACCACTGGCCTGGTCGAAAATAAAAAAATGGCTTTTTCCCAAACTTGGCTCACGAGGACAATACAAAATATAGTCGGTTTATTGCCGAAAGTGACTAAAAGGCAAATTGATTAGTTCTGCAAAGCAAGCAGGCAAAAAACATAATTATTTCAGCAAAGGTCACTGTAAGCATGTGCCTTTTTGGCCTAGATTGAATTGGTGATTGGTCGATGAACGCTGCTGCACGCGGTCAGGAATAAGGAATGGAGGGTTGATTGCAAACATGTCTGGTCGGTGAAGACGGAAGGTTGAGGTCCGGCGGGTCGACTTCGTCGTCGCTCTGGTCTCCAGTTCTCCGTCCTCTTTACCATCGCTGCTGATGTAAGGGCAACCACGCCCAAGCGCGCCCACTCATGCTACGAGTGCACTGCAACCCACCTCTTTGGCGCGTCGGTCTTCTTGGCCTCCGGCATGTCGTTGGCCTCCGGAGTCTTACTAGCACCTGAAACAGAAAGCAAAATTGTGACGGGAAGGAGGAGATTTGTGAAGTGTTGGAGGTTTAGTGAATAGATGTCCCGAGCATCGGGTGTGAAATGGTTTATCTGGCGGCCAGAAGTGTGCTCTCCAAGAGCTCGTGGAGCTCTGGGGCTTGGGCGAAGAGAACTGACGATACTACATGTCTAGAGCAACCTGATCTTATTTAAATTCTGCTTAGAGCTAAGATATTTGACAATTTTAAATATAAAAATTTACAGTGTTCCGGATTTTTTGTCGTTTAGTGTACGTATTTTTTTTGCGTTCAATCAAACACCTACGAGCTTAAAGATTCATATAAAATTACTCATTAACAGTGTTAATGATATTGAAGCGACTACACAACTATAATATTCACTCTGAAGGGGAAGTGTTGATCTGTTGATTGTAGTTGATTTTGTTTTATGTTTCTATCAGACACAAACCAAAAGTCCAGTATCGAAATCGTAGTCTAGCAATGCTCCCTTGAAAAACGTAAACGAAATAGTGAAATGTTTCTGTCGTATAATATGCTGAATTTACAATGAAACGCGTTGTTTATCGTATTGACGCGCTTGGTAGGAATTGTCGAATGATTTATTCTAACACAAAATGCATCCACGGTTTTGTCTTTTAGTAGGGATCTAAGTAGTAGTTAGAAACAGAATGCTAAATTGATAGGATTGAAAAGAAAATGACCAGATTGAGAAGGCAACTTTGACTGCCTTCTACGGAACACTGAAATACTAGGAAAGGCTGGCGAGTATTCATCTGTTTTGGGAGAGACTGCTGGTAAAACATTTATTTTTTCGAAACACAAATTGGCTCTAGATCAAATTCATTTATATTTGTAGCTAGTAGTCTAAAGACGGAAAAACACTATCATAACTATTCGTATATCAACAGGTAGCAAAGTGATACTGTAAGTACTTAGTAGATGTAGTTGATCAGTATCGCCAAATGTAAGTTGGCAGTTGGGGTATCTAACTAAGAATCTTTTCTGGCCGAAACGTATGGGTTTGTTTCATTTTCTCCAAATTTCTTAATCAAATGTCAGACTTTGAAACAATTTCAACGCTATATTAAAATGTAAATTTGGTATTCGCATGACTCCTTCTGAGTCACGCTGATTCGTCACAGCGGATGCTCCACTATACGGTACTACATCCTCTGTTATTACTCGGCATTATCGTCATTTCTAAACAAGAACCCTGCTATTTTTGATAACAGTCTGATTCCGTCCGTGAGCTCCGTTCGCTTACCAATAGCGGACCTGCCCGCCTCTTCCCCCTCTAATCCTTCCCTACCTAACTACACGAGCAACACCTCACTGGAACCGTACCAACGCACCCTTTATTATCGTCACTTTGACCGTTCGCCACCTCGCACTTTCTTTATTAGGCTAGTCTATGCTAGATTTGTCCCTGATGTGTTACCTCCCAATTTACGTATATTAATTTTCGCTTTCTTACCGCTTCCCTAATTATCCTAATACTCTGCCCTCACTCTTATTATTATTATCCTATGTATACCCTCAGCCCTAGCCTTCTACCTTTCCCATTACCTATGTATCCTATTTGTACTCTATTTAACGCCTTTCCTGTCCACACCCTGGCCCCAGCCTCCCAAGTCCGCCAATCAAACCCCTTCCGACCATCCACCGCCCGCGTCACCCCTTCTCCTTTCCCGGTTGCTCTCCCCCGACGCTTCGCGCTCGTCCTTCGCCAGCTGACCCAAGCGGCCTGGGTTATCGCTTTGGCAGGATAACGTGCCTAACATCTAGCCTCGGCAGGCCGACTCCAAGGTGCTTCGAGGGGCGGCTCCCCCCTATAATTTATTCCCTATTTGTCTCCTAAATACCTATTGTTAAGTCCTAAATTTCCCTCGGCACCTGTAGCCTCTGCACCTGCCTTGCAAATATCTGTAGCTCCACCCACCATTCTATCACCCTACTCAGTCTCCCTACTTCATTTATGTCTTGTGGCCATCTATATCCTGCCCTAAGTAATCTTCTATCCTCTTCGGCTCTAACCTGTTGTTCTATCCTACACTTGAAAATCACACGTTCAGCATTTTCTTCCCCTTTTCCGCACTCGCATCCTATTTCCTCTATGGGTATTTCCTCTATTTTAACTAAGTATGATCTAAAGTTCCCAGGCCCCATGCTTGGCTGTACTACGTCCCTATCTAATTTTCCTATTTTAGCTCTGATCCCCATAATCTGAATGAACCTTGCTACTGGCGCGACTCCATCTATTATCCCATGACTCTATTACCCTTTCCCGTAACCTTCTCTTTACTAATGTTCTAGGGACGGTGTCTAACACCGTATCCGCTCTTTTCTCTATAGCTGCCTGTTTTGCTAGCTCATCTGCCCCCTCATTCGCCTCTATTCCTACATGTGCTTTAACCCACCTTACCTTTAACCTAACCCTATCCACTACCTCCCCGTATACCTGCCATGTTTGTACCTGGGTTTCTCATACCTTCTAACGCCAATTAAGCTGATTTACTATCACTATTTAGTGTACACTACCCAAATGCAAAATCATTATCCCTAACGATTACTAATGCCTCGAAAATGGAGCTCCACTCCCCTAATCTAAATGTCCCACTCGCTATTTCCCTCCTTTCATCGTATATTACATATGCAGCTCCTGCTTTTTCATCCTCCATTCTTGGCCCATCTGTATAAATCTGTATTGCATCCTCATTTTCTTGTTCCTCCCCATCTCTAACCGTAAACCTAAATTCCCCTATGTCTGCTGGATGCCCTATTTCTCCAATACCGACCTTGCTTTCCACCTCCTTTTCTTCTAACCCTAACCTCTCACTTATCTGTCGTGATCGACCTTTAAAAACTAACTCTTTATCTACCTGTGCTTCTAAACACAAATCTATCGGTACTATCTAATTGAGAACCAGTGCTGTCTCTGTTGATACTGTACTGTACGCTGCCGCTGCCCTAACTGTTCATATCCTTTGTGCTCCTAACAGCTTTCGTTTTTGCTTAACCTTTAAATCCCCTACCCAAATATCGGCTATATTAACAGCAGAACTAGCTACGTTTTTTCTTGTGCCTACAACAATCAATTACTGGATGCAGATTTACAAATCTTTATACGTAAACCTGTATGGCATTTTGATAGTTTTGGCGAAAAAAGACTGTAAGCAACAAGATTGTGAATAACAAACTTTTCCATCCAACAGAGCCAAAAGTAACACAACAGAGTCTTTGTGATAATTATAATAGTAAACTTTTACAGAAGGAATCTGACTGTTCTACTAACTAATTGTCTACAAAGAGAAAATATCAGACTCTTTAGACATTGTTTTAGTTTTTAATTAAAGTCTAATTAGATTGTGAAATAATTTAGAATTTTTAAACTTAAAGTTGCACTTTGCTTAAAAAAGGATAAACCAAAATAGGTAAGATCATAGATTAAATGGCGTAAAAGCAGCAAGGAAGGCAATAAGGATAAATCAGGTTTTCCTTTTAACTGTGGTCTAGGCTAGGGCGATATCAATAAAATTCATTTTACGGTTTCACCTTGACTGCCGCCTCGACAATAAGTCACCTTTTGAAAGCTAACCTATCTACATTTCTTCTCACTTCTTTTATTAACCAACGCTAGATATTCTCTATAAATCTAAAAGCTTCTCTCCAACCAGGATATTGTTCAGGAAGTTTGATTAAATTCTATATCGAACAATCTAGCATAAACGTATGTATGTGAAAGTTTCCAAACATTTAGACATGTCAAATAATCACAAAGCTGCGTCGTGACGACCCTCATCAAGGGCAGATGTGCCCGCATGCTTAATTGTTTACGGAGACTAACACAAACTCCTGAACTCCGAAAGCAGTTACAGTTACGATGGCACTGCTTGTTTCTTAAGTAATCTGGCAGAACATGAAATATTCATAGTAGAAACTCCTGCTTCAGCTGAACAAAATAAACTTCAAGTAAAAGTTGCTAAAATTAGAGTTTTTAGGTACTAGAGCGTAAACTTAAATGTTTAAACACGTAATTAATTACTTAATGCAATTTTCACAATGAAAATCGAACTCAAAACAGAAACTACACACGAATCTATACGCCCACGTGTTTCCCTTCAAAATGAACGTTATAAAAAATTTCTGGATTCGTCAATCCCCCGCATCAATTACAAATGACACCTGAGGTCACACACAGTAGTACGCGAAAAACACACGAACAGATAAATGGGTAAACGCAAAAGCGCCAGATAAAAATTTCAATCAATCTTTTACTAGGTACGATCGTCTTTGTATGTATAGAGAGAAAGACGGAAACCAGTAGATATCGAATGATGAATCGCATCGCGTCGTCCTAAAATATGAAGTGGCCCTAAAATACAAACAAAATGTAATCAAGAAGAAAAATATGGAGAAAGTAAAAAAATACAAAAATTGGTAGAAAATTTCACATCTCCTTTTTTCCCGCCACTAACGATGATTTATGAAAAACGGGTCCTAATAAAGACTATTTTATTTTTAATGCTTGGCTTTTCTCCTAAAAGCCACCGATATCTGCTTTTGGCTTTGAGCTTTCAGGACGTCGACTGCTTAAGTCGACAATTTTGAAGGCGGATTTCTGGAGATTGAAGGATAACGACTTCGTCTCAAACGTTCATCTCGGAAAGAAATATAACTTTGTCATTACACGTATCTTTTTGGAATTAATAATTTGACGTCTAATAATAACCTTTTAGATTAACATTACATTAGATAGCATTGGAATTTTTAATTAAGTTGATTACATAAAGCTATTTATAAGTATACCTTTATATTTTAACATTGTTGGGTTATTAGTAACTGCTTTTCTAGGTTTACAGTACGGTTGGTTATAGTATTTAGAGTCTTTGATTCGTCGTTTATTCACCTACTTCAAATCTCTTTGAATTAATTTATACGTTACGGCACTGATAATAAATAGAGCTAATTTACATTTAAATTTGAATAAAGAAATTAACAGATTTAAAATAATAAATTAAACTGAACATTACATTTGTTTCATTTAATTTTTAAATCAGATTATTTTTGTTTGTATTGACGTTATGTTTTAAGTTAAGTGAGACAAACTTAAGCTATCGTTTGATTACTTGCATTACTATTGTGGCGAGTCGAGCGTAACTCCAATTATCTATGTGCATTACTAGATGTCCATTATTAAGATTGAAGCCAGATTAATAGATACAATAAAATAATTAAGTAGAGATTGCATTTAAAATAAAATGTTTTCCCTGGAAAGCTGAGAATGTAAAAATTAAACGCCTAATATCCGATAACATTAGTAAAAGCTTTATTATGCTTATATATGTTCTCCCATGTGTATAAACAAGCAAGTATTGATCAGCAGATTCCATTAACATTAATTATGAATTTCATCACGATAGGTTTCATTTATTCTAGAACACCATTTAATCTAATAATATGGCTTTAACCTAAGCGTATTGTTGTTATTTTGTTTTGTGCCTTAAAGATTGACAAAAGCGTATTTTCAACATAAAATTCTAGAGCATTCCCTTTAATTGTTACCCATATGTTCTTTCTTAAGAACAGCAAAGAAGATGTCTACATTTTCTTCAAAGGATGGTATTCTTAATATTCTTATTTTACGTGTACTTGCTTTTAAAGTAGCAAAACTCGAGACAGTACTTAAAACGAAGAAAACGAGGAAAGAAACTAAATTAAGTGCAAGCAGTGAAAAATCTTATTACCGCTATAAAATGATTTTCTTTATTTTCAACGGTTTTATTTATTATTTTGATAAAGATTTACGCAATATTCTGGTTAGTAGCTTTTTATCTCAGGTTCCGCTCACGTTAAAGAGAAAAAAGTAAACTAAAAAATATATTTCTATAGTAGATTGTATGTTTGCGTGAGTGCGGTAGTTCTCATTTGAATTAACAAACCAAATAATGATTTTATCAAGAGAATTTTCCTATTAAAAGGTTTGTGGCTACCAAGAAAAAGGAGGGCTTTTTTCTGTTTTATTTAAATTTTATTACGAGGGTGCACCAAAAAGTATTAAGTGTGGAAATAATTTTACCTCTAACTAGCTAATTAAGAGGTCGTGAAAGAATTTAAATTTTTATTAAATTCGAGGTGGTGGTGGTCGAGTCCTTGACAGTTATGATATATCCTTAATTCAACCGAGTCACACCCTATAACTGTCTCACACTATGCTTATCATAACATCCTGCAACACTTTCTTCCAGGACAAGCTTGTATTATTTATTTTTACAAAGTTTTGGCTTTTATTCCTACTCAGAACTGTTTCTCTTCTCAAATTCACCTCCATAATCTCAGTTTTGCTGTCCACTATCTTTAAAGAAGAATATAATCAAGCTCTCAGAGAGAGAGCACTTCTTTTCGGATCTTTGACGTTGAAGCGGTTTTTGAATAAGAATAGAATCCATGTACGTCTGTTTGTTAACTCAAATCGATCTTTTTGACGTGATTATGACGTCTAGAAAGCTATTGATCAATTTAACAATTTTCTCATAACCTCTCGGAATCTACATATCTTATTAGTCATCTATGTCAGCTTGTTCTTTATGTCAATAAATCTCCTCATGATCAGTATGTAGGAGTTCAAATTTAGAATCTTTGACGATTAATGATCATGGATCAACAGCTATTTTTTAGCAAGTTGATGTTAGAATTTATAAGACTCAACAAGTGTAACAAGTAACTTTGATGAATATTACATAAAACTTAAATCGGTATGACTACAGTCCGGCACAGTGGCGTAGCAAGGGAAGGGCGGGCCGCTCCGGGCGGCAGCAGACCAGGGGCGGCAAAGCCGCTTTTTGTCTGCTGTTGCGATAATTTTGCCTCCACCGTCCCTGTTTGTTTTTTCGTCATCAACCCATCGTTGGGACGTTTTGACTGCTGCTACTAGCCACAGGGCAAGGCAAGAAGCTGTCAAATTGTTGAAGACTTATTTTTCCAAGATCCTAAATGTTCTCAAAGAGTTGAGCACCGATAGAACAGAAAATACAGTCACTCGGTCGGATGCTGGGATGCACTCGTTTTCTTTCCTTTGCTATCTCGGGTTTTGGTCTGAAGTCCTTCCAGAAATTAACGATGCTCACGTTTACCTGCAGACCAAGCGACTGGACATTCAACGACGTGCGGCAAAAATTGGGGTATTGAACATATTGTAGTTGAACAGCAAAATGAGATAGTGGACTTCAGTTTCAGCTACTCGAGACAGTTGCGCAGGAACTTGGAATCTAAGTTGAGCCTCAAAGAACAACAGCAACAACAAGAAAGCAAGCTTTCGGTGATAAATCGAAGGGGGCAAACTTGACCTACGAAAAAGAACTACACCTGGGAGTGTTCGCATTTATGGACCGGATAATTCAAGAAATTAGTTCACGGTTTGAGCAATTGGAAGAGTTGGCGAACAAATTCTCCGTGTTGATCCCAGCAAACCTCTTCAATCCGGAATACGTCTGCGATTCAGTTAATTTGCCGGATGAAATCGATAAGGCGGAATTCCTGATCGAACGATATATTCTTCGAAACTTTGTCGACGCATCTCAAGACCACCAAAAGCTCGTGCAGGAAGGACCGCTGGAACTGTTACAGTTTATCCAACAGTGTAACTTCAATACCTCCGTCCCTAACCTGGTGATACTGTCGCGAATTTGTTTGACCATCGGTATCAGTGTTGCGAGCTGCGAAAGGAGCTTTTCTAAGTTAAAACTGATTAAGTCCTGCTCAAGGTTTACTATGAGCCAGCTGAGGTTGTCCAATGTGGCTAAATTGTCCATTGAGCAAGAACTTACAAACCAGCTAGACTTCGAAGAAACGATAACTGAGTTTGCTGCTCTTAAAGCTAGGAAAATTTGCTTTTAAGTTCCAAGCATTGTAGTTTTATTGTTATGTTTCTTCTTATTTATTTATATTTAGCATAGTTTGCTGTTTACATTTTAATACAAATATCTTAATATAATTATAGCCAACAGTTAAATTACTTTTTTATTAGATAATTACCATTTAGAAACGCGGTTTAAAGTTTAAATGTTGAAGTAAACGTTTACTTTAAATTTTAAATTTTTAAATTCGAATTTTTATCTCTTCTGAAGGAGATGGGGCGGCACATTGGAAGGTCCGCCCCGGGCGCTAATATCCCTTGCTACGCCACTGGTCCGGCAATAAAGACATGAGAAACCGTAGTGAAAACCTTTTAAACATTGTAAATTAGGACTTAATAATTCTATTAAAAGGCAGTAGAGATGAAATAGTTATTGTTTGGTAACAATCTTGTTTCAACTAAGTACTCTTTATCCGAAAACGTAGCCGGATATTGGATTTCAAACTCTGTGCTTTCAACAAGTTTGAGAAAGGGGAAGATATCGCTTGCACTATTAGAAAACCAGAATCAACAGTATGCAGAGAACTTTCAAGATACCATTATACACACTTGTACATCTGATGTCGTAATTCAGGTCATCCTAGAACAACATCCCTAAGAAACGACACATGTTTGATGCTCCAGAGCCTTCGGGATTGTCATTAAGCCACGGTTAAATCGACGCAATGGCTAAAAGATGTCGTGATAGAGCTTGCACGTGCTCAGATAGTTAACAAGGGGTTAGTGGAAAATGGTATGTAAGCGAATTCTCTTCTCTTTGAATCTCAATTTTAGTTGCCTTCGCCATACGGACGCTAAGGGGATAGAAAAGAAGCGGTGAGAGAATTGCTGCAGCTAGTCTTGTTCAGCAAGAGAATTCTTGGGTAGGGTTTGTCATGGTTTGGCGCGGCATGCAAAAATTGAGCTTTTTGTTTTTCAGTAACTGTCTTTAAATGACAGTTTTTACATTAGGAACGTCCTCCAAGATTATATTGTTTACTTTTTGTTTAACAAGATAGCGCAAGGCTCCATTCTGAAAGGTGCGTAATCGATTATCTAGAGCAAGTATTCAACATACAGAATGACCTGCAATGAGCTTTTGCATGAGTCCTACAGAACATGTTTGGGTAAGGTAGGAAGACGTGTCAGAGCTCGCGCAGTTCACTATAAAAAACTGAAATTAGCGCCGATGGAGGAATTTGAGAATATTGAACATCTCCTACAAGGCATGCCAAAACGAATTTCAACTTGGTTGAATACTCGAGAAGGCAACGCGCATTATTGAAGAACACCAGTCAAATGAAACACGTACTATTTACCAGACTTCACATTTTGTTGCTTATTACATTTATTATTAAAGTTATTATCGATTTCTTGATTGCACTAGAATCTAAACGTTGCTTTATTTCAAATGAAAGGAGTCATAATCCTGATTTATTTAGTGCACCACCACCACATGACTGATTGGATAGTAATTCATTAATAATTGTCTTACCTCTATTCTCTACAGATATCTAATTTGTTTATCTATTCAGTGTTATCTACTGATAAAGAAGCGCTTGGTAGGAATCAGATTTCTAAAACTATTAAGGTAACATGTCAACCTGTTTGTGCTTTACTTACAACAACAAACGAATAGGTAGAGCAAGACCAGTAGCATGACCTTCGCGATACCTCGACCCCAACTCTCCTAGATTTCTATCTATGAGGTTACTTAAAATCTCCAATTTTATAAAGTTCAGATTGAAGTCAAAGTCAAGTTATACCAACATATTTCTACTGCTTGTGAATCCATTCGAGACGTCTCGAGATCTTTCAAACAGTGCGGTAGTGGAGGACTCTTTGAACATCTGTTGTGATTTAAAACTTATACCTACTTTGTTGTTTGTTGTTAGTGAATTACATTCTTTGATTTGTATCTGTCTCTTAGGAATTGTGGATTTGCGGATAAAAGTTTTTTATTGATCTCATATTTTATTTATACCCTGCATAATGTCCCGTATTTTTGTCACACGCTTTGCAAGCATTGTGAAATGCTTGATTAAACCATGAATATAATGCAAAATGTATACTTTTGCATATTTTTATGCAAGGCACATATGTACGAGGGCTGTTTGACGGAAGTGTGACATTTCAATAAAGAACAGGTTTAGCCTAGATTTTTTTTATTATTTTTCAACATAGTTCCCTTCAAGTGCTACACACTTAGTCCAACGACTTTCCAATTTCTTTAAGCCTTCTGAGAAATGTTCTTTTGGCAACTCGTCAAAATAGGCCTGCGTTGCAGCAATAACCTCTTCATTTGATGCGAATTTTTTTCCTGCGAGAGATTTTTTCAAATTCGGAAATAAAAAAAGTCTCTTGGGGCCAGATCCGGTGAGTATGGTGGATGGGGAAGCAGTTCGTAGCGTAATTGTACCAATTTAGCGGTTGCAATTGCAGATGAATGAGATGGGGCGTTGTCGTAATGAAAGAGCACTTTCTTACGTGCCAAATGTGGACGTTTTTTCTTTAAGATAACATCAAAACGGGTCAATAAATCAGCATAATATTGGCCAGTTATTGTTTTACCCCTTTCCAAATAGTCCATATGGATTATGCCTTTAGAATCCCAAAAAGTAGTCGCCATGACCTTATTAGCCGAGTGACCAATTTTAGTCTTCTTTGGTGCACGTTCGTCTGGTGATATCCATTGTTTCACTGTTCCTTTGTCTCAGGGGTATGGTGGTGGATCCAGGTTTCGTCAACAGTCACATATCGGCGAAAAAACTCAACTGGATTACGTTGTAACATGACCAAACATTGATTTGAAGGTTGAACACGAATTCTCATTTGGTCCACTGTGAGTAATCGCGGCACCCATCTTGCCGATACCTTTTTAATATACAAATGTTCGTGTAAAATATTATGCACCCGTTCGATTGAGATGCCAACAGCATCAACTATCTCGCGCACTTTCAAACGTCGATCAGCCATTACCATATTATGGATTTTGTCAACGATTTCCTTAGTAGTGACCGTTTGTAAGGGCCCGGGGCGTTCACCATCGTCAGTGCTCATACGGCCAGTTTTAAATGAATTAAACCACTTGGAAACCATTCCATGCGATGGAGCAGATTCACCGTAATATTTCCGTAATTTCTCCTCAGTTTCTTTCACTGTTTTTCCACGTAAAAAATAATGTTTAATTAAAACACGAAATTCACGTTTTTCCATATTTACAAAATAGCACAAACTTGATTGATTTCTATGACTGCCAAATGTATACTATTTCACAGATTGACATGAAATTTGGAGGTTAAGCCTCTAAAAGACTGACGTATATGCTAATGTTTTCGATTTACCGATATCAGCGCCATCTAGCGGAAAGTCACGCTTCCGTCAAACAGCCCTCGTATTTGTTCATATTTTTCTCATTTTACGGCATATTTTGTCTATTCTATAGTAAAGTCTAGTGATTTTTTAATTTCCAGAACATTTACATACAACTAAAGTTGATTTTTAGACTTGCTCATAGCGAAACATCTTTATCTTACAATTTTTAATGTAATTGTTGAATTTTGTTCCTACCAACCTAAGATATGTTACATCTGTATATTTTAACTCTAGGCTTGTTTTCTTCGTTAGAAAGTATTGATATCTACTTAGAATAAGCCATACTGTTAAGTTCAAACTAAAAACGCTTTTTGTGTGCATATTTTGCCTATATCGTTGCATATCTTGGGCATCTTGCATCATACTTTGCACAAAATTCTTGCATAGGTATGCTGATGCACATTTTGGACGGACTTTTTGCCTATAAATCTGAGCTTTAATTGTAATGAAGGTTTTTATATGTCTTCTATTAACACATCTTCTAGAGAATATGTCCTTGTTCATGAATAGAATTAGATGGAGTTGATATGGTGTACCATAAACTACAAAAGATTAGTGTCTACAGTTTATACAATGAGTTGTTATTATGAAAAATGGTGAACAAAAAAGACACTATACTATTGTGCGCACCCTCCACCGGCAGCTACCCGTTCGGTCGAGCCGAGGGTGCGCAAGCATAGTATATAAATAGCACTGTAAAGCTCTTGCAGCCCTCTTTTTTTTCTCGTTGTGCTCGTAGTAGTGTTAAACAGTTGTAGAGTTGTAACAAATCAATTAAATTACGTACAAAGCAAAGAGAACTCTTTTATTCCTTTGTTCTACTACTACCAGCTAACTACGTTAAACAAAATATAAAGAGGCTCACACAACTATTGTACACGGTCTTCCGTAGGAGTTGCGGCTAGTTTTCTAAGTTAGAAATTCAAAATAACTACAGTTTCGAACAAAAAAAACCAAAGCCATAAACCTCTTGAACAGTGTGTTATCTGTTCCAATTTGAAAAAAGTTTCATGCATTGGAGTATAATGCTATAAAGTACAGTGTGCATAGTGTATTCATCTTAATGATTTCTAAACTTACTTGAACCATACTATGTGAAATCAATTACGTTTGCTTATGTGTGTGGTACTGTATAACATGAATATGAAGAGATGTAAGTTGTCACGCTCATATGCAAGTCGAATGTCGGTATGATGCATGTTGACACTTTTAGGATGAATGAAATACGTAAAGACGACTAAACAATATACGTAAAATAATAAAAAAAAACCGCAAGCAAAGACAACAGAGCAGTCTTCGCAAATCGTTTAATTATAAAAATACACTAATAGCAAAAGTGAACAAAAAAAAGTCAACACTGTAAAAGAGAGATTTATGAGGGATAAATGGGAATTGGTATCATTAAAATGTTTCTTGGTTTCTCTTTTCCTTTCCCTTTCTATTTTATTTATTAGGTTATATTCATTATATTAAAACAGTTGCTTTGGAGTTTATTTAATGTAACAAATGAATCAATCAAATCTTTTTAATCCAGACGTGACGTAATGATTATAATCAAATGCTATATCAATAGATACTAGACATTTATTACAATGATAATGAATATGTTATACATGTATGTAAGCGTATAATTCTTACATATTTGGACAGCCTACGTGCATTTTTGCAATATTATATCCCTGCAAAGCATTTAAAGTGTCTACTTAACAGTTGAATGGACTTGGGAGATGCAAGTAAAACGAGGGCGGTTGTTTTGTACTCGCTTTCCCATATTCGGCAGGACATTGCTCTCTGTTTATGTAACGCTGTTGTGTGTATATGATTATTTTAAAAAACAATTCTTAAACAAGCGGTTTCTTTAGCGTGCGATTCTTGCTATTACAACCGGGTGTGTTTGTATCGTCTATTTCCGATACACATAAGAATGGCAGGAAAATAACAAGGGTTTATTTTATTGATTTACCGTCAGGGTCAAGATATTTTACGGCTACTTTCTTTCGAGCTTTGATGTGCGTCTGCGTTTTTCCTACGTGAAGCTTTTCGTCCTTGGTGTGAAAGCAAATTGGGAAAAGTTTTGGATGAAGCTTTTTTTGTTAGTGTTTCAGACTTATTATAAACTGCTTTATTTTCTTTTCAGGTTGATTAAAAGAGTTTGGAGCCTCGATGGAGATGGGCCAACAACCAAATACTTGGATATAAATGTAAGTAAGATTACAGCGGTTTATTAAGTTAAATTAATAGAAAGTGTCAGTATAGAAATGAAATTCTCAAGTTGATAAAAGTTTTTTCCAACTGAAACCATCGAAGAGATTTTGTCCTAATCTTGAGAAAGCCCAATTGATTAACTTCAGAGCGTCCAAACTTTAAATCCCATTCCTGACCACTTTGTAAAACAATCACATGTCTAGCTGGGCCGAAAGTTTGTTCTCTTAAACCTTGGAAACTTTATCACACATTAAACCGAGGGGAAAATCTGGATTAACTATATTAATTATTAACTGTTACATTTATTTCTTAAACCGCAATCTTTGATAATTTAGTTAACAAATATCAGTTTTTGTTTTATTCTAGACTTTATCTTTCTTTTTTTAGCAGTAAAACAAGAAACTAAACTGCAGGACCTACAAATTCTTTTTTACAAGGATGTAGAATTAACTGGGAAGGCCAGATAAGTTTCCGAACTGTTTTTTACTGTGCTAGGAATCAAACTTTATTTGTCCTAGAAAATACTCTCTGCTCCCTGTTAGAACTTATGGTCTTTTTAACTTGAATTTATTTGATGCGTCTCCCCTTTTTATGAAGTTTACTGTATCGTTTCGTATTACTGTGATTTTTTATTTGTTTTTTAGCGTTGACTGTGTATGACATATACGTTCGTATATTTAACTATTGTCATTGGCCTCATTTCATGACATAAAAACAAAACAAAATTATAGACCTCATTTCTAGTTGTGTTAGAAAAGATTTATCTGAATTTGATGTTTTTATTTTTTACTTCATTATATGCAATTACAGTTAACATACATATATAGTTAACTGGATTTCACATATCTTTACTTTTGCTGGGCAGCACCAATTTGACCTTTTTTAAATGTCCATAACTTATTGTATCAATGACCTTCAAGCTCACCACCTTTTGATGACATTAAAACACCAAACCCACTTAAAGGGGTTTTTATTTTGGAAATTAGGAATGAGGACCACAGTCGCAGAATTTACACCTGAAACCTAAATAAAAATTACTTCTTTTGACTTGATAACTTGATTGAATTCGCCTGTAATTTGGTTAGATACATTCAATTTTAAATCTCATTGAATCGGATCCGTTACAAATTGTCTTAGCGAGAAATAGCTTACGGATAACTGTTCTAAAAGATACTTGCCTCTGAAAATCAATCAGAAACTACCATAGTCAAACTTCAAACTGTTCAAGACTATCTTATCATAAACAGTCTGCATAAAATCTGATCTGCTTGTGATCTAGCCTAAAAATATAAATAAGACTTGCCTGCCATTAAGCGCATGTACTGAAGGTATTGCCCCATATTGAAACTAAATTTTTGGTTTATAATGAAGAGACTCCAAAGCTATTATTTTAATATTTTTATAAAGAGCGAAAGGACAGTAAAGCTTTGGTGACTTGTTAGTAAAATTGGTTTTGATCTCTTTATAGCACAATCTACAATTAATAGTTCCTTTATTGGAATTAACTTCAGTAAACGAAAAATCTTCAAATCTGTTGCAAAAGCTTTAGAATTTTTTTATAATTCAACAGCAATGCAGTTGAAACCATAGCATAACTTGCCACTTAACTATATAAGAGAAAAACTTTAAACTACTGCTAAAGGTTTAATTCATTCTGTAACACACAGTTGCTTTCTTATGTGTCCCATCAATCTTTGGACGGTTCTAATATTGGCAATTTTCCTATAAGAACATTTTGTATCACGAAAATAACGAGGAATTGGTAAGATGGTTAATGAGAATGCATTTTTTCTGAATTTGTTAAATTTATTTTTCAACATAATCTCCTTGCAATTCTATACACTTAGTCCAGTTTTTGTAAACCATTCAAATAATAGGATTTGTTGAACTCTGCAAGATAGATCTTCATCTTGGCGATGACCTCCTCATTTGACGCAAACCGCTTTTTGCCAAGCTATTTCTTCATGTTTGGAAACAAATAAAAATCTCTGGGGGCCAAATCTGGAGAATACGGTGGATGAGGCAACAATTCGTAGCCTAATAGGACCAGTTTTGCTATGGCGAATGAGGACGAGTGAGCTGATGCGTTATCATAGTGGAAGAGCACCTTCTTCTTCATCAAATGAGACCGTTGTTCGGTTCAATAAAACAGCATAGTACTGTCCAGTAATTCTTTTCCCTTCGCCAAATAATCAATGAAGATTATGCCTTGCGCATTCCAGAAAGCGATGCCCATAACCTTTCCGGGCGATGGAATTGTCTTCGCCTTCTTTGCTGCACGTTCGCCGGAAAAAATCCACCATGCTGATTGAAGTATCATTTCCAATTTGTAGGAATGAATCCGTGTCTTTTCTACGGTTACACAGAAACTCACTTGGATTGAGCCTAGACATGTCCAAACATTCTTTTGAAGTTGTCACGTGATTCCGTTTATTGGTCAATCGTCAATCTCGCCGATAGCTTTTTCATACACAAGTTTTCGTGAAGAATATTTTGTACGCGTTCAGTCGAGATGTTTACAATGCTTGCAATCTCTCTGATCTTTACCTGGCGATCTGCTAATACGATGGATTTTGTTAACCATTTCCTCCATTAACCGCTCCTCATCAAAGACGAACGTTCGACCACGCTTGGATTCATTGATGGCGGTTCTCAAAGGAGCGTGATCCTTATAAACTGCATTCAGCATCTCTTTGATTTCCTGACACGTTTTCCCATCTAGAAAAAGGAATCAAATCACTGACCGATATTGTTCTTTTTCCATGATTGAAAAAAATACACTTGTCCACTTTTAATAGCTGTCAAAGCAAAATTACTCGATGAATCTGTTAGAAATCTTAAAATACGTCGTTTGGAAAATAGCACTAACAGTCTACTGTCATACCTCCCTTGTACAGCTCGTCAAGGTGGAGGTAGCTTTCTTCAAAAGTTTGGCTACTAGTAGCGCTCTTTTTGGAGCGAAAGGTGCCGATTGTGGATGCTGTTCTCTAAAAGTCGATAAGTGTGGATTCTCATTTGAGGTGTTAATTTAGCTATTGGCCTAGTAGCTCAGTGGTTCAAACACCCAGTGTAGTAATCAAATTAGCAATTATTGTTCCTGGTTCAAACCACGGTGAGGTCGGAGATTTATAAGAAAAGAGTAAATTAGAAATGCAAAAAAGCAGAGTCAGCTTCCGAAACGACGCGACAAAATATCGCAATAAAGTGTTGCAATAACCCAATTAACACCGGAAATTGTGGATGCTGTTGCTTGAAAATGAAGACATTTTCGGTTTGCAGGCTCACGTAGATATTGGTAGTTTCCACAAAATCTATTTCTAGGATTGTACGCCACTATGGAGGTGTGATGGAAAGTTCGTATTTTCGAACGTCTCGGATATTTATTTCGGTCGTATATTCCTCTGTCTTATACAACGCCAACGGTTCCATTTATTAATTGAACGATTTTACAATTGGATGCTATGGGGTATTGTTCAAAATCCGTTCTATTCTTGAGCGTACAAACGGTCGATTCTCGATCACTTCGCGTGCTGCGGTATTCGAACTCTTCAAATTCGGACATGGGGAGTTATGCCTTTCTTTCCGCATCGAGAATAGAACAAAACGGATTTATTACAATACTTGAATGAAAGCGTCCGATGGTTTGTCTATGTCTGTATTTCTAGCATGTTGGGATGGTTTTTGCAAGCTGTGTTCGTTTATTTCGTCGGTTTAAAGTTTTAGCAAGCTCGAATTTTCTAGGGTTAGGTTTATATGCGTTGGAGTGACATTAACAGTCTACTCGGTTCTTGTCGTTGTAAATACCTTTATTCTTCTTGGCTGCCAAATTGGTGAAAGTTGTATAATCAGATTTATTATTTCGTTGAACCCGTTGACTGATTTGAGCTTCTAGGTCAATGCGGTAGTTCACTGGTAAGTAGAACTCTTCATAGTGGCCTTTGAAGTCTTTTTCTACGTCTTCCATTGTTGCAGTATCAGCGTAGCATAACTCCAGTTAACAGCTCAGGAAGTACGGTTAAGAGGTTATCCATCTTCTTTGGTTGGTATATTCACTCTACAAAGTTGTTAGCTACTTCGAGTCGAGACAAGTTTTTTCATGGAAAGAACTTTGTTCGCGTCATTTATTTGGACTGAGAGTCTCCGTTCTTCTCGCTTGACGGCCCTCGAATTAAATGTCCTCTTTCGGTTTTAGAATACCTTGGGGCGTTAAAATTCTGACGGCTGCTAGAAGGATGTAGGAAAGACGTACAGGCAGTCTGGGAATAGAACAGTTACCTGAAGTCTACGGTAGGGTGTCGATGATTTGTGTAGGTATAGACAACGCTAACTGTTTGTTGGTTCGGTTTCGATAGCGGCACTATACGGTAGAACGAAGGTGTAGGTGATGTCGATATTGCTATTCGGTTCTACCTTACCGCCCGGTCTTCTGCCTTGGTCGAATTATTATTCAAAGCGAAATACAAACTGCGTTCGTAATGTAATATTAGGGACTGTCAACGGATTGTGTCTAATGAAGTTGGATACGCTGGTTATTATAGGTGGTACCGTGCGTGCTGGCTCAGAGCGCGACGCAGTAGAAAGAACAAACGAGTCGCTGTGCTTATTATTCAAGATGGATAATTTTCAGTAAATATTTACAAATGAATAAAATAATTAACAATTAAAAGTAACTTGTCATAATTTGTTGGTATTTTCTGACTTTTGTAACAGATAGACGTTAGGAGTGCTACAAGTAGTGGATGGGTGCTTAGTTTAGGTTTAACTATTAGTGAAGGGGAAATGTTTTTTTGCGAACTTTGTAACGAGGCAACTACTATTTAACTATAAAATAAATCAGTGGGTGTCAATACAAAGTCAAATATAATCTGAGGTAGAAACTCACAGAGTTCAAGCCTGAGGGTTAACTGAGTTAAAAAGAAATTATTAAAATCTAATGCAGCAGAAAATTACGTAAAGGGCGCCGCTGGATTTTTGATTAAAATAGGTGAATCCAGAAATCCGCAAACAGTCGAACTTAGTATTTCTGTTTATTAATTAATCTATTACTTATTATTAAATATCATAGAAATAGAAAGATCGACGTCACCAATTATCTTAAATCGTTGACTTTCATATGAGATTACCACCTAATGGTAAAAAAAACAAATTCAATACAATGACTTACTGATCAAAATTCAATGCAGTTTGAAATTTCAAATTGAGAGCTTTAACGAAATTTCCCATTAATCCCAGGTCATAGATTGTATCAAACATCCTTTACAAAGAGGAATTACGTGTAAATGTAAAATGTAAAATTCCATTTATTTCTGTTTCATATAATTCAGTAGTTTTTAATTTAATGCACTATTATGTAACTATTTTGTAACTTTTAAACGTTTAGGTTTTCATTAAATAAATGGAAGAATACACAAAACTTGACATTCTCTATCGTTTCTAAAAATTATGAATTTGTTTGGAATCACTGCTCACAAATGAATAAATTACACAATGTTTACTATTGAAACTGATTTTCTGATGGCGGAGGGAATGTTGAAAGCATCGAGTAAACATAATCCACTAATAAATCGTGATCTAGTTTTCTATATACAACATTTGATTTGGAACAGATCCAGAACTCCAGTCTAGTTGTGTATCAATTCTTGTTGATCTATGTTGAAAATAGGGTATTAAGCGCATTTACTATATTAAAAGAGGGATTGGCACGGCCAGCCGGCGTGCACTACTCTTCGCTTACGAAACTCGTTAATGCTGTTTGATTTCGGAAACTGCTTTACGTTAACTAAAATCCATTATGCAGCTTTGCTGCATCCTCTGGATCATCAACTTGTTAAATCCAATTTTCCTGGATGACATTCGTGTTTTGATTATTACATTTGTTATGACAGCGTGAAGCCTTTCAAGTACCACTTATTATAATTAGGTTTATTGCACTTGGCACTCCGCTTCCGTGATATACAACAGAAGCACATTCAGTTTGGCAAAGTGTGGTAGTTGTATTTCCTACATAAGCCAGAACAAAATTATAATCTCGGCAAATTTTAAATTCCATCGTAAACGCACGTCCAACTTTGAATTGTTTTTACATACTTTCCAATCATTCCTCTTTGTCTCTTTGTTACAACATACTTGTGTTTTCAGTTTCTAATTATACGCTTCGTGATCTTTACTGATCCCCGTACAAGATAAATGAAGATGCCTATAATGATTAGTGCTGCTGGAACAACAACATAACTTAAGCCCAGTATGTTAGAGTTACTGTGCTGTTTTAGGGGTAGATTTAGACAAAGTTTACGTTCCAGCTTCTTACTGAGGGAGTTTTATTGTTGTTATTTTGCTTTTAGTAAACTTGAAAATACTAAAAGCGATCGTAAAATGTAAACGACCAAGGCGTTAGAAACTAGATGTTTTTGAGATTCGCATCATATGATTTGAGATTGTGTATAACCTATCTTTTGTGACTTTAAGGCTTTATATTTTTAATTTGGATACTTTCATAAATATTTCCACTTTTTCGATTTATGCTATAAATCAAAATCATTTTGTTTATCTTTAAATGAAGTAAAATGTACAGTCCTCTGAAAGCAAAGAAAATAAAACAATTGGAATATGAAAAGTGGTTAAAAGAAAATGAAGAATTAATCTGACAGCAGAGTAAGTAACGTAATTTAAAAAATATTTTATCAAGTTTTTGTTGGCGTGCTTAGCAAACGGGTTTGCATCACCTAAAGTAAATTGAATTTTATATTATCCTTTAAAAAAATTTAAGTAATACTTTTAGCACCTTGCTTTTTGTAAATGGTAAATACTGAAAAATATTATTTTAGGCATCCACATATATAGGCTACAAGTCGTGCAGGTTAGTCCATTTCTGCAAAAAGGGGTTACTAAAAATCTTTTAAGTAAGCACAAAAGAAAAATTTAAAAATCAAATATCATATTGGTTCAATAGGTTGAGTGAATGAACAAGGAAATTAGAAAGAGTTTGAGCTTTGCTTAGTTAATTAAATTTTTAAAAAGTGTAGTACTTTTGTATGCCTTGTGTTCTTCTGATGCGTTTTAGAAATTTCTTTTTTCTACCTTCTTAGGGCAAGCAAAGCAATTAAAAGATCTGGAATGGACTAGTCAATTTGATAACTTACAAAGACCTGGACTTTAGAGTAATTGAAGCTTCTACATTCTATTGTTCAATCAAGATTTCCTCATTTTGTGACAATTTTAATAGTTACTTGCTGATTATATTATGCATTTGGGCGTTTATGAAATATGTTGCCCAAATCTTCTTTAATGTAATGTAAGATCACATTGAAACTTTTCTCTGGGGCGGGGTCTGGCTTCATCCTCCATTAACAGAACTAAAATGCAAGACTCCGCTCTCCAAAGGGCCACCTACAGTAGTCCGAGATCAGGCTTTGCCTTTCATTAAGCTTTTTAGCAGAGCTAAAATACTCTTTTTCTATTTCTTGAATAGAGAATCTTCATCAAACTAGTTTGGTGTACATGACGAACGATTAAGAAACTCAAACCAAGAGAGTACAGAAACAGCTTTTATTCGATACCAACAGCACCTGACTTGAACCTACAGTTTCTACCTCTTTTTGTAATCCTCTTTGAGTAGGAACGGCTATGGCTACCATGGCCCTCCAATGGAGTACTTATGGTGTCTTAAGGTCAGGTGTTACTTTCCATCACTCTTTTAAACAAAACCAAACGCTCCTTTTCTATTAATCCACTTCGAATAGAGCATTCCAACTAAACGATTTTATTACACTTGGCAGGTAGTCGAAAAACGCAAATCGCAATTTTTCTCTATTTCTTGTATTATGGAACTCCCCACTAATATTTAAGAAGGTACGAATTTAGCTTTTATTCTGTATGCCTTGTTCACGTTATTCTTAGAGAAGGCCTGCCTTACAAGGTCGTGTAAATGAGACTTTTTATGTCGATTACTTTCTCATACTTCTTGAAATTTGAAGGTTATGCTTTCCATTATTTATTGCATAGTATGTTGCCAGATACTCTTTAGGTTCAATCCTCTGACACCTATGAATCTAGAATAAAGACGACATTGTTAATAATGTTATTTGAGAAGCATGCATGATTTCCACAGCCTCCAACTTAATAAATCAAAAGCACGGCCGATCCTCATCTTTGAGAATTCATAACTAAAACCAAGTAAAAAATGGATTTTTCAACTAATCTGCGCAGTGGACATTTTTTCAATCAAGTCCATTCTAGTTACTTATGATTAGAAGGTACTACAGTTTCTTTTTTTTCTGATATACTTATTGTGCTAGACCCGCTCTATTGCGGCTAGAGACTACCTATTGTGCCAGCGGACCTATCCGTCGCATCTTGGATATGCAGTATACGAAATACAGTGCCATGCTGAGAGGGATGATTGCAATATCTTGCAGTTCCAAGTGCCAATGAAGAGTTTAATAGTGGAATATCCATTGCTGTCATGTCAGTGTTTTTTATGGTCTTGGTTATGCCTAAGCAAGCAAGTTTTTGAAGCGCGCTGATCTTGGTGTGGTAACTGCTTTATTTCTGAATTTTTGCGCCAGATAATTGCAACAAAATCTGTCTTCTTAATTTGAGGTCCTTAAGTCTTTTCTTACAAGTGAAAAAGGTGATAGTTGGCTTATCAGAATTTACTGACAATCCTGCCCATTGTTTGTAAGGCATGTTGCATGAGATCAAATAATAACTACAAATAGGTCTAAGCAATTAAGCATTATTTTGCAATTTTCCTTATGTACTACGTATCTATCTGAGCAGGTTTTGATTTAGACATTTGTACTGCAGCAGCGAGCGGTCACTTACCCAACTTCAGGATGGGCAATGATGGCTTGATTGCTCAGTTTCTGCGCAAAAACTGTTCCTGCCCGATAGTACGAGGGGTAAAATTCACGGAAGAAGTAAACCAAAGCATTCTACGCATGTAAACCGCTTTATTGCTTCTCAGAATATTTGCCTTTAACATCTATACACTTTTGCATTCGATAAAATCAATCTTCGAAACATTTTCTCCACTGTGAACGAGGTACCTCCGAAACAAGTGATTTAAATGCTTCAACGTAAAAATGCTAAAACCTTAGGCGTCATCTGGAACTCTCTCATAGGTGCTATTCAATACGACATTCCCATCAATTCCGATAATCCAATTAATACTAAACGCACAATCCTGTCAAGGCTAGCACGCATCTTCGGCCGTTTAAGTAGTCATTACTGGCAAACTATTAATACAGCAACTTTGGCAATTAAAGATATCTTGGGATAAAGGCATACCAGAAAATCTAAATTCCGCGTGGACTCAATTCAAACGGGGGCTTCCCATTTTAAATACCTTGAAGATTCCAAGATGTGTTATTTCTGAAGCGAATATTTGACTGGAACTACATGGTTTTAGCGACAGTAGCTCTAAAACTTTCGGTGCTTGTATTTATGTCAGGTCAGTACATTTTTAACGGAGCGGAGACGTTTGCCGCAGACCCCGTTTCACCACATAGATTTTTACCGCAGGGACAGTTCGCCGCAAATAATAAGTTCCAACATATTTACTTCGAGATATTTATCTGAACTAATGCGAAGTTATGTTTTATTTTTGCTAATTTGTCACATAATGGTAATAACTAATGTGAAATTTATAAAAGTAAGCCTGCAGTAGTTTTACAAATCATAATCAGTAACTAACAAACTGAAATATGAAATGGATGGCGCACAAAACATTTTTTTTGTGTTTGGCAGTACCTACTGCATTAAGTTCATTTTGATAAATTGCTAATTTTAGGTCTTTTCGACATTTAACAGTTTATAGAACAAGACAGATAGGCTAGGTAAGGTTAGGTTGGGTTTTTAGTAGGTATGAACATGTGGTAAATTAAATACCACATTTGCTAAGAAGTTGAAATCGAGTTCGCACCTGCTTTGCTGCCCTCAACTAAAAATCTTCAAATGGAAGTGGAAGTATGCTACACTTGTGAATGGTTACCGCGGCGAAAAGTATCTGCGGCAAATGTGTCTGCGGTCAAAAGCTCGCGACGAAAGGTTCGTGGCGAATGAGTTGCGGCAAAACGTCCTAGACCGCATTTTTAAGGCCCTCCTCTTACTAAACTATTATGCGCGTGGCTCCCTTGCACAGCACGACTATACCTCGCTTGCAATTGTGCGCTGTTCTACTCTTTGCTCAGTTGATGCAGAAGGTTAAGGCATCCATTGCTTCCATGATCCATAAAACTTATTTATGGTCCAACTACACTATTGTTTTAAATTGGTTAAACTCTGCCCCAAACAAATATAATACCAATACCAATTCCAGAGGTGCTGCCAATGAATTAAAAGAACTTTATAAATTCTTAAATTCTAATGAGAATCATATCTAGAGCTTTATGTCAAACGAAGGTGTAAAGTGGGATTTCATCGTTCCCAAAAGCCCCCACCAAGGTGGAATATGGGAAAGTGGTATAAAATCAGTCAAGACACACTTAAGGAGAATCTTAGGAAACACATCCTTAGTCTATGAGGATTACTCCACACTTCTAGTACAAGTAGAGGCAATTTTAAATTCTAGGCTTCTGTCCCCACTATCCTCTGATCCGACGGATACCACTCCATTAACTCCTGGACACTTCCTTATCTCGAAACCTTTCTGTGCCCTTCTAGAAGTAAATTTGGACCATTGCAAGGAAAATCTATTGTCCATATATCAACGAATACAACTATTGGTCCAATGTTTTTGGCGCCGTTGAAGTATGGAGATCGTGCCCGAGTTGCAGCGCAAAACCAAGTGGTACAAACATCTACCGGATTTAATCAAAACTAACTCATTAGTACTCGTCAAGGAGGATAACCTACCCCCTTACAATGGTTACTGAACTGGGTCACCATAGTTCATCCCTCTTCTGATGCTGTAGTGAGATCCGTTACTATTCGAATGAGCAACGGTCATCATGTGAAAACATCTGTTCACAAGTTATGTGTATTACCAGTGTAAAGTGCGTTAGTAGTGCGAATTAGTGTCATCTTTCTCCAGGACTTACAACTGAACTTGTTTACTTAAATTTCTCAAATTGTTATGTTTTATCATATTTATGTAATTACTTCATCTCTTTGTTTTTGAAATCATGTTATGTTTCGTACTTGCATCGTAATTTAAACAGTCTCGCTCTCGAACACCCTAAATGCATCCTGTCATGGAAGGGGTGGGAGCTTAAGCGTCTTTGCTTCCTTACGAGATAGAACTGTGCCACCTTTTGAAGCGAAAGGATGCCTCTATCGGCTTTAATCATTTCACGTACAGCATCGATGTTTTTCGCAAACATCGTCATCAATCGTTGGTCTTCCACGCTTGAATTCTGGGAACCATTTCAAACCATAGTTTTGGATAGTGCTTCATCCCCAAATAACGAACTATGTTTTTTCACAAATTGTTATGGTGTTAACTATTATAAAAAATCATCACTCTAAAATCGCGATTCGATATTTCCATTTCTTCCACAAAATTACTTTGTTAAATTCTGTTGAAACGAAACTGCTCGGTTTGAATTCAAACTGTTAACTGTACGAGGGCGGTTCAATAAGTAACCGTGTTAGAAATGAAGACACAATTTTTTTCAAAATTTTTTTTTTATTTTTCAACAAAGTCTCCTTTTAGAAATATACACTTCTCCCAACGTTCTTGCCATTTTTTTAACCCCTCCAAAAAATAGGATTTGTCGAACTCTCCAAAATACGCCTCTATCTCGGCGATGACTTCCTCGTTTGAGCTAAATTTTTTTCCCGCGAGCCATTTCTTCATGTTAGGAAACAAGAAAAAGTAGCAGGGAGCCAGATCGGGTGAATACGGGAGGTGCGGCAGCAATTCATAACGCAATTCATGCAGTTTGGCGGCGACAACTCCGGATGAATGTGCTGGTGCGTTATCGTGGTGAAACAGCACCTTCTTTTTCGCCAAATGCGGCCGTGTCTCCTTCAATTTTTTGTCGAAGCTGTCTAATAACTCACTGTAGTATTGTCCAGTGATCGTTCTTCCTTTTTTCTAAAAAATCCATGAGGATGACGTCGTTCGCATCCCAAAAAATTGTCGCCATGACCTTTCCGGCCGATGGAACCATCTTCGCCTTCTTTGGAGCAGATTCCCCGGGAGAAATCCATTGTTTTGATTGTTGCTTAGTTTCTGGTGTGTAATGATGAAACCAGGTTTCATCAACGGTGACAACTCGACGCAAAAACTCCTTCGGATTTCGCTTAAATTGCTCCAAACACTGCTTCGAAGTTAACAGCCGCATCCTCTTGTTGTCCACCGTTAGCAATCGCGGCACCCATCGCGTCGACAATTTTTTTCATCGCCAACTTATCATGTAAAATATTAATTGCCGTTCCGGTCGACACACCTACGGCCTCTGCTACTTCACGCACTTTCGTTCGTCGATCAGCGAGAATCATGTCGTGGACTTTTTGAATGATTTCCTCGGTAACCACGTCTGCCGGGCGTCCTGGTCGCTCCTCATCAAAAACGGATGTTCGCCCACGTTTAAATTCGTTGAACCAATATCTAACTGTGATCATAGATGGCGAAGTGTCCCCATAAACAGCATCCAACTTTGCTTTTATCTCCTCGCATTTTTTTCCCATCCAAAAACAGAAAGCGAATTACCGAACGATACTGCTCTTTTTCCATCTTAGCTAAAATCACGAAACACGTCTTACTCAAATGGCTGTCAAATCCAAACTAACCTATCAATCAGTCTGCAATTTGTTATACCGTCGTTTGATAGATGGCAGCACACGATGATAACACCAACTTCCCTCAGGAACGCCTTCTGTCGTCAAACACGGGTACTTACTGAACCGCCCTCGTATTATCGGTAGCAAATGCCAAATTTTACGAATGTGACCATTGCAGAACGCCAGCAATACCAGGAGTATGTCTTTAGCAGGAGCTCAAAAGGTGACTGAAACTTAAGCGAACCTAGCAAACTTATATTGTCTTTTTTTCAAAGCTTTCTAAAATCTTATACATTCTGAATTTTTAACAATCTTCCTGCGATAGATTAGGCAATAGGCAAAGCTGTTTAATGAGCTTCTGTTCTTTCAGCCCGAGTTTCTAGATTTCATTCATTGTACCAAAAAACTTCTCGAACATTGCGTTTTACTTTTATTCTACTGCTCTTTCCAAAGATTGTTATGACGATGAATTGCATAAATCGGCAGTTGCTTTTCAACGAACTCCAAAGGAGTCGTTACTGAATTTGCGAAGTCTGTCTGTCTGTCCGCATTTTTGTCAAATTTTGAGATTTTGACTTCAGATTTGGTTTCTACATCAAAAACTAAAGACGACGTGGTGCATTTGTTTTTTGATAACTCCTCGGGAACATGGTGAAAATGGCCGCCGAAAATGGGAAAATTTTTAAACAATTTTTTTAAATTTAGAATCGTATTCTACATCAAAAAATAAGACTAACGAATACTTTTAGTTTTTTGATATCACCTCGGGAACCTGGTCAAAATGGCCGCCAAAGTTTTAAAAAAAGTAACAAAACGGAGTTCGTTGTGGTTATGCTTTGCATTCCCACATGTTTTAATTTGAGGCATACTTATTGTTATAATTATAACCTTAGAATAGTAATGGCCCATACTTATAGGCCTTTGAAATAAATCGCAAGTTATACTTCGTGCATGTTCTTTGTAAGCCATTTATTTCTACGTACGAAATCATTTAGAAATTTTTAAAGTTTACTGTCAATGAACTCATTAAGGAACTTAGAATGAATCGACTTTGTAAGAAATTTTGAATTAAATCTTTATACGGTCTCTTTGAAGTGCTAGATAATGAATCACTAAGTCTTTGTAAATTCTTCATAAGATATTAGCGAAGAGGGTCACATTTTAAACCTTCAAGGTATATTGATGAATGAATTACGGTAATTTATTCATACACAAAATATAACAAAAGTTACATTGATAACCAAACAGCGGTTTCCTAGTTTGATTTTAATTTTTTTCAGCTAAGGAAATATCAATCATCTTTTAACTCTGATCGAATAACTAGCGTCAAATAAATCAAATTGTAATTTACCCGGTTGCCTGGTTAGGAGACACTTCGATTACAACAAAAGCTTAATAAGTTTATTTTTGTCTGTCATATTGGATGGAATTGTTTATCTACTGAAAACTGATATTTTGATGATACAGGTGGTTTTGCTAGACATGAAGTGTGGGTGCTACTTGTTTATCTTCTTTTGCCAGTAAGAAAGTTATTTCTTGATTTTCTATCAAATCCTAGCTTGCGTAAACATAGCTGATAGCATTTTTAAGTTACAGCTAGAAAAGGAATATTAATGGAAGAGACAATGCAAATTCAGTAAAAAAAAACTCATACGAAATTCAATTTAAGTTTATTGAGTTTCACTTTTTTCTGAATATTTAAAACGATTTATACTAGTGATCTTATATAGTGAAGTTTTCTCCTATAACTAAACTTTCAGCCCCCTTTAGTTTTAAAGGGAGAAACCGAAGAGAGTTTTAATATAAATGCAAATGTTTACACTTTTGTACTGTTTTAATCAATAAACTTGTGCGGGAGCAAGAAAGGGCGGGCGTGGGTTATGCAAAAACTAACAGAAAGTTTACTTAAAGCGAAAAGTAAATACAGTATGCATTAATTATGCAAGACGATAAAACTATCGCTGAAACAGGTTGGCCGAAAAGAAATTTAAGTTTCAGGAAACTTCAGGCAAATTCCTTTTATGGTTGCTTGAATTAACAGATAAAAGCTGTGAAGCAAATTCTAGCTGTGCTTAGTTAATTTTACTCTTTCCCTCGTAGAGGTGGCAGTATTATACGGTTGTAATTAATGAATTAATTGTTGTGTAGGAATGGAACGGTGACGTTTTGTAAATTCCCATGTTTCAGCGTTACAGTAAATAATAATCAAGAATTTGGATTTCTAGATAATTACTAACTATAAGAGGCTCTATTATAAAAGGTGTGTGAGCTTCTTTATTGTAGTATTTTAAATAATTAAAATAGTTAAAGATTCAAATAAATCTAACTAAATAGAACTAGGAATTCCTCAAGTTGGCTGTTTATTACTCTTGTTTATGCTAAGATATCATACACTAGTAGAAAGGAAAAAAAAGAACTGTAGGCAACTATATATTTAATCGAAGTCTACTCTCCAAACTAGCCAATTGGAGACCTTTGATTTTTTTTGTAAATCCGATTGTCTGAAGACAGGATGATTCTAGTTCTTGTTCAAGAAAACACAATCCGATGAAGATACGAATAGTTTAAATTAAAATGATAAAAAGTGAAACTTAAAATTGTTATTATAAAATCGAGTACAAGTAACGTTGTATTAAAATATAATAAAGAATGGAAATGTAAAGAAAAGTGTTTTCATTATCAGATTTTAATTATCTTTTTATGCTTTGTTATTTTATTCGTAAATGCCTTTAATTAACTTAATATAAAATTTAACAGTTATGTTTCAACCATTATTCAATTTTATTATTATTATTATTACTATAGAGATTACTTTACACTTTATAGGAACACATAAATAGTAATTCAACCCCTATACTTAAACTTATAAATTACCGACTTAGTTCAAATTTTCTACGTTATATCCTTGATATTTCTTTCCCTTAAATTAGAGCAAACTTCTGTTATTTATGTGAAAGATGGACTTAACTCCCCTCCTGCAAAGGATGTTTTATTAGTCTAAGGGAGAAAACTACTACCCCTAATTTCCGTATTTTTCTTGTTATTCCGTGCTTTGATTACACACAAACTTACATGCAGTATCACAATCCTATTTTCCACGACTTCCGTTTCGTCGAATTCTTCATTTAATTTGAGGATTTATTTTGTTTTAAGGGAAAGCAAAGCTCTGAGAGTTGAAGTGTTTTTTTCCAGAAGAACAAAAAAACGTTTTTAAGTTAAATCCAAATCCTACCAAATTTAATTTACTCCAGTTCCACTTAAGTTTATATACAATAAATCCTTAAAGATGATTTAACGAATCTGTGAAAAACTGAAACTCTGAAATCCTTACCTGCAAAAGTTTCGTAATAACCAAAGAAATTAAACTCAAAGCTGATACCTACTTTAAACTTTTAAGCGCCTCTGCTTTATAAATAAAACATCGTCTTGAGAATACACAGCAATTTTTCCCCAAAACTAAGTTTTCTCTTGGTTCATTTTAATTTTAGAACAGACTATAATTCATTTTTGACACATTTTTATGATGTGTGCTCCGCATGTTTTTATAAGCTAACATATTGGATGTCAATAACAGAGTGATGTATATTCCAAAGGCATCTGTGTCATCGTCTTCGGGGAATATAAGGTGTAAGTTCGCCGGAATTCCGGGACACGTCACACCGAATAAGATGACTGTGCTGGGCTCCTTATCACCTAGTATATTCCCATTGAATTCCCCCTTAATGTTCTGTTGAAATTTTAAACCCTATCGCATCGGATGTGGGGGTCGAAAGCCATTATAGATGGATACACTTGCGCGCCCTCGATACTTAATTGTTGATCATTATACAACGAACCCTTAGGCAGGTAAAAATGTAATTTAATTGTTATTACTAAAGTTGTTAATTCCTGTGGTTGACACGTATGTAGAAGGATAACGTTATTTTTATGGATATCTACCTATCTGTACAAACAGCCGATAAGGTGTAATGTGTAATTTCATATCTAGAGTAAAATCATGATATGCTGCTTTCAGAAGCACGCCATGAACACAGCACGTGTCTGCTATGTTACATGCAATGTTGCTGCATATCATTATCTTATTATAGTACATACTCCAATTCCCCTGCTAAATTATTAAACTTAACTTTTCCTAGTTGTTATATCTTGTGCTGAAACTTCTCTTCCTATTTTCATTCTTAATTTTAACCTTAAAGTATTTTGATACTACGTTCTTAAAATAAGATAAATTAGTTTTTGTTAATATAGAGTAAACACAGTTTAATTATCAGAACGATGTAATCGACTTGAAGATAAATCACTGAATGATATAATCATCCAATTGCAAACCACCACTGAGATGCGCGTTGGTGCACAGATGCACAATGTAGCTACTCGGTTTGCACACCCCTTGCAAACGAAGTCTTACACTATCTAGCTTATGATTGTAGGTTCAAGTATTACCATTCAGAAAACGATTCCATCTTTCATTAGCCTTCGCAAAAAACCTAATGGAGTTTATTTTGCAAGATGAGTGACTGTCAGATTTTAACTAGAAAAAGATTTAAATTGCAATTTGGTTAACAATCTCCCTTAAAATCTGTGAATTAGAGACAGATCAATCAAGACAAATTTTGCACCGTTTGTCGACAACTACAAAATTGGTAATTCATTTTGATTGTAGTTGACGCAGAAATGATCATAGTAAATAATTGAAACCACGAGATTCAAGAGAACTGCTACCCAAAGCCTCAATCATTAAACAGTCACAATAACAGCAAATATGTTGTTATGGTAATTAGGTACTACTAAAGCTAGATCGATCTTTGTCGATCTTCTTTGGACTCATTAATAAAAAATAAGTCTGTACGTCTCTTCAGCCATGAAGGGGGGGGATACCTACATACATTCAAAATAAAGTGTGAAAGTTCCCAAGTGAGATTTCTCAACGAAGATCAGTAAGACTACCTTGTCATCATTTCTAACAGGATGTAATTCGTTCTCTTTTTTTATATTTAACTTTTATTAGAAAATGTGATTTCAATGTGTCAACTTCATTAATAGTCCGAGGATAACTTTTACTTGTGCCATTTGTTGAAAGGCCGAAACACATCGATATTGTAGCGAACGGCCAATAAGAAACATTCGTGGTATCAACTATTAGTTTAATTAATTTTTTAGAAAAATCAGTAAGATCTGACCAAGATAGCCTATTCCCTATAGGATTCTGCTAAGTTAGGTCAAATAAGCTTCTTTTCTGAGCTCAAAGTTTGTAACGTGAGTTACATGATTTCTTCGCATTGTTTCGAGCTTTTTTTATCTATAACTCATGAATGATAAGATATTCTGGTTTGCTGTCTGTGGCGAAGTTGTAACTCAAGCCAAAAAGAATAACTCTGCTGAACCTCTATTTAAAGTAAATACTTACACCTTGGGTTGCAAAAATGGTTTCGATGTGCATACTGATGGCGTGGAAAACGACATCAGTGAGAAAGAGTTGTCTTCAGGGTGCACCAGCCTATCTACTCAGTCACACTTGATCGAATTTTGATCCATAAGCCCTTCGGTGGAGGGTCCCCATTGCATGTTTCAAATATATCGAAAGGAGTTTCGTTCTACTCAGAGAAACAAGTGAAACGAGTTTTTATCTTTCCAAATTTGACCGATAGAGGACATAGAAGATTGGCGCAATTTCAATTGTAAAGATTCTTTTCTTGATAACGGGAAGAAACAAGCGAGTCGCGTTTGCGGATTTGGTAATAGGCTACCCTAAACAAGACTGGTATAGGTGCAGTTCAATTCTCTTGTGTTTTTCACCGCTACTTTAGCATCTAGAGAGAGATGTATTTTTTAGGCATATCTCCGGAACGAAACGTCCCAACTTTTTTTGTCGTGAATGGTACTTAATATATGAGCCAGGTTTGGAGATCTTCGATTATCTTTTTGCTGAGATAGTTTGGGAAATCAAGTTTTGACTACCTTTGGATCATTGTATTTGTATCACTGAATATGTCTGTTTCATTTTCATTTATACTTTGATTTATTGGCTACAAAAAAGCTTTGTGAATGTACCCCAAAAACGGTCAACTTGAATGTAAAATCTTTAAGAAAAACGAAGAAACTCAACCACTTTAAAACAAATGTAGGTAACGTGGTAAGATAGCGATCCCTTGAAGATGAATCCGAAAAACATTTCAAGAATAGATCGTTCACAAGTTGTGGGTGAAATACCTTAAAACAATATGAAAAAGTCATGCTACTCACATTACGAACTCTGTGCTCGGAAAAGATGCTTATTTGATCCAATCCAGCAGAATGCCTTGGGAAATAAATTATTCTGGTCACATATTACGAATTTTCGTTCAGAGATTTCATTTCAGTATTTGCTGTTGCACTGCGCCATTATTATGATTTGCAATGCAAACCAGAGCTTGGTATTTGCCGGGTGAGGAAAGAAAGGTACAGGTTGTATGATCTAGTCGGTCAGAAAAGCAATTACGAGGAATACGCCATTTCTACTATGAATATGCCCATTGCGAAGTTGAACTCTGGTATATTCAGTAGGTGTGACAGTGGCTTCTACCTTCTTCGTAGCGTTGCTGATCTGGAAGACAGAATCCTGGCATCTGCAGATTGAAGAATTTGTCAGATAATGACAAGGAAGTAACCTGGGGTCTGAGACTGAAGTGGCAAGGGTAAATTAACTTGTTGGACATTATTGAACATCACGGTTCGGAATTGCTTGTTGATGGCCATCGGAGTGTTATTATGTCCTGTAGATCGTGTAAAAGGTCTAGAGCATGTATGAAGAGGATGATGGACAGCGTTATAACCTCCTTTTGGATCTGCCTGGTAGGTAGGAAGGTGTGTTTTAAATATTAAAAGCAGCAGTTGCGCTGCTCGGCTGCCCTCTTCACAAAGCCTCCACGTAAGAATTCGAATCTGATTTTTATTATTGGAGAAATTCTGACCAACTCACAAATCTCTAGTCGCACTAAGTTTCTTTCTGGACAGCGAATCCACAAATTTAAAAGCGTCAGCATCGAGACGTATGAATTAATAAGTCGTGATGGGAGGAACGGAAATTTTATAGGTGTGGCATCCTGAACGACTATATTGCAGTCTTGATTAGTTTTTTGAGCCTAGGTTTTGGAAAATGCCGCAACTATGGACGGTGGACGTTGCTAATGGAAAAGTTTTCCGTCATGGATTTGTTGGGATGTCTGAATAGAATCACCTGGATCTTGTCAAAATTGAGTCTGATACTCCACCGCTGGAACCAGGTCTGGAGGTAGAGGAAGCCGATAGTATCTAATGCGCTGTGTAGATCTGTTTAAGGATAGTGGAATATCGTGGTAACAGAAGATGAACAAGGGTGGAGTCTTGTGTAGGTCCGAGATTTGTAAGAAAACTGCATGAACTGTAGAGAGACTCTCGCTATGAGTTTTTGAAAGAGCCTTTCTTGTCATATATCTGTACGCTTCCTCTGTTTAGAGCTGTGGTAGCCTGCATTTAGGGTCTCAAAGGAGGATCTATGATGAACATGCTGCTGCCAGAGTAAAATGCGTACTGAAATGGAAGGAGAATGGCAAAAATAATCATGATCTCTCAGCCGGTGGATCAGTATTATTTCCAAATATTTTAGCCAGGATGTTAAGTAACTATGTTGGGCAACAACAACCAAGTAGATATAGTATGGAGTACAATTCTTGGTTTAGTGTAAGATAACATGTAATTTATCACTACCTAGATAATTATGTAATCATTTTGTAGGACAGCCTAGTCACTATACTATAATAAGACCAAAACAGTAATCGGTGATAGTAAACAAAATTTGAAATTCTGAAGTTTTAAGTATGTGTTGA
This sequence comes from Ignelater luminosus, assembly GCA_011009095.1. NCBI lineage: Eukaryota > Metazoa > Arthropoda > Insecta > Coleoptera > Elateridae > Ignelater > Ignelater luminosus. Next base: position 109,699 of record VTPC01090953.1, read on the forward strand.
TGTTTTGTCATGCAAAGTAACTATACTAAATGTTGGGACATTGACTGAATAAAGGTTTTAAGTAAATTTGACTTTTAATGGCCATACCTCGCGAACTACCCAATCGACAAATAGAACAGTGGCCAAGAACCATCATCAATACAATAATAAAATATTGGTGTCAATCTAAAGCCACTAATTGTACAGAAGTTTCATTATTATAGTCACGTCAATGCCCTTCTTCATTTTAACAAGTATTGTATCAGCAAGACAGTCAATAGCAAAATACAGTTCTAATTTATACTATTTTTACGGTGTTAATTTAGACATAATGTCCTACTACTTAGAAAGCAGTTTCAAGTACTTACTTAACAGTAAAAGAAAAGACTTTTCAGATAGGTATTATGTTTATGTCCTTAATATAATTTTGCAAACCAGAGCTGTCACTCAACAAGAAAGATGATTTAAATAAACGAAATTGATCGATTGCGCCCTGTTAATGAGAATACAATAGTAGGTACAATCTGAAAGTGGCCCAAGAATTTTTATTTATATCTTAATGTGCCTCTAACAAGACGATACTTTTTCAAGGACGCAATATAGTGACGTTCATGTAACGTAATTTGCACGAGAATTTCGTTAAGAACAAGAGACAGACAGCTTTGATAACTAAATATGTTAGTATTGATGAATGTCCTTTATTCTTTTTCTTAAAGTAAGAATTCTGGTTTTCGTTTTAATTTCACAACATCAAAGCTGTTGCTTTTTATTAAACAGTTTTCCTATTAAAAAGAAGAAGCTATTTAGAATGAGAAATAAACAAATTCGATACGTCGAAAATAAGAGAATAAGAAAAGTACAAAAAGAGATCCAATTTATTTCTTCACACTAAATTAACTGAGAGATAAAAATTTTATTTTTTATTAAATAAATTCCTCAATTTAAGATTCAAATATAGCGTCCGAGGGGTAACGTGTCAGTGCACTTGGTTGCTCCGTCAAAGCACTCGAGCTGCCCGAGTTATCAACTCAATACCCTCAAAAGCCCATTAAAAATTCCTTTTTCAGATCTTTTATCTCCGTACACTCTCAAAGATGCAAAGCTCACAGAGCTGTTATTTTTTACAAAATAGATCGACCCTTGGGAAGGCGCTAATATACGTCACTTCCTACTTTAACGGGAAAGAAAAAACTCCATTGTAATACTGTCTCTTTAGAGGAAGTCCTCTTTTGGAAGTGCCTGTTCCAAAGTCGAGATACTGAAATAAATCTACCGAAAGTGCGTTTGTACTTTCTATGCTGAACTTTCTGTTGACAAATCTCTCAAAAGAACATAAGTAAGAAAATGATGAAAAACCTCTTTATTTCTAAGATGAAATCTGACAATCTTTCAGAAAACAGCCCTTTGTTTCGCTGTTTTTTTCTCAATGGAATAATGTAAGAATCTAGGTTTTTTTCTTCGAAACATTAGTTGTCACTTGATATTTTCTCCAAATTAAATTAAATGTAAGACTAGGAATTACTCAAAGAATATGGAACTTAAAGTAGATTATACATATATATTCAATCTGCTTTTAGTTCCAAGCGAACCGTAGATCGCTTTCCCAGCTCCTTATCACCGCACACTTCATTATTCCGCCGGGAACGCCGCCTGAAAATGATGGATTATGGTATTAAATATTTAGTACGTTTATCTCGACATAAGTGAATAAAGCGGGAAATAGATTGACCGCATGCAGAATCCGGGTGTGGCATGATTAAAGCATTTCTGTTGTGTTTTCAAAATAAAAATATAGTTCAGAATGAATCAACATTAAAGTCACTTCACGATTAAAGCTCATCACCCAGCTTCATAAAGACAACCGACAATGTTCTTCTATTATCGAATATACCAACTATAAAGGCGAGATGTCTAGAGAGCAACGAAATACTTCAAAGTAATTTTGTCGTCAGAAATAAATGAGGGTAATTTGTCCTCCCTTAACGGGGTCTTTTATACCCTTGCACCTGCACCGCGGATTTAATTAAATTTTTCCGTGGAAGAAACTGCTAGTATTTATGTGATTCCTGTTTAATTGTTATTTTATTAGTAGGAACCCCCTTAAAGATTTTATTTTATTATATTAAAAGTACATATTATTAATACTACAGCGTGGGTTGCTGAATGGCATTTCCTTATTCTCGTATAGTAGGTGGAGTATAAGGGTGAATAACCCGATTATGTAATTATTCCTTTAATAGCGCATTTGACGTCAGTGAACGCCGTATTGGAACTCTTTGTAACTAACCTTAGCCCTATGGGAGCTTTTGATGCTACCTACATCGGATTTTACCTGACAGTTTATTAGGGATGCTTTACTTGTGGCGACCTTTCTATTTATGGAATTGACGTAACTTTTGCCCCTTTTTGAACAGTGAGTTCTCCAGAGAAGCTGAACATATGTTCCAATTCTAAATCTAATCATGTAGTCCCGTAGTAGAATTATTGATAGCTGCCTGTAAATTTCTTGTGTATCAATGCAAAATCATATATTTGTCCCAGAATACAGAGCTTCGCCATTCTATCGAAACTCTTAACATGCCACATAAATCTTTAACAGTTTTATCGAGCGGATAATCGGACGTAATAGCAGCAGGAAAATCTGATCAAAAACAAACCCGTTTTATCATCTCGGTATATGTGTATATCTATGTTTATAGTATCTTTCAAATTTAAAATTTTTCCTTGATACTTTAGATGTTGTCGTAATGGGGATTTCTTTCTGAAGTCCTAATAAACATAAAATAGTTATTATCTTCAATCAAATACATGCTGACATAGATCGAGAGGGGAAAAAGGATATTCTGTGCAATTTATGAAGATCAGATAGGTTTTTTCGATGCTTTTTTTTCGAGCTCATTATTTTGAATTCTTTTGGTAAAAAAGGTTAAGCTTTTCTTACTGAAACGTAGGAGGTTTTTGTTTCGTGCTTATATAAGGATAATAACGTTGAAGTACGATCGTTTATTTAGAAAACTAAAAGTTCGCTCTCTTGGTAGTTAAACAGTGTTTACCCTTAGTAATAATAGTAGATAAAGCTCAAGAAAATTGTTTCATAAACAAAATGATATTAAGTCAATATTTATGTAGTGTTCTTTAGGTTTAGATTGTTATCAAGATTTTTGCATGTATCATGATATAGTGAGAGTATCTAAAGATTAAAATTGAACTTCTCTATCTTGAGATTATTTAAAGGTTGTTATGCTCGATTTATGTTTATTGTAAAAGTACGTACGTATAACTAAAGTCGTTTGATGGGTTTATTAATCGGAATCTAAAGAGCCTTACCCCATAAAAACCTTTCCCATCCCGTCTCCCGAAATCAAAATTATTAGCTAAATGACATTTGTCATCAAAAATCCTTCTAAATCGTTTCAGTAGCAGAAAAATTTACTAAAATACTAAAATTATATAGAAAGTCCCTTCTATGGCTGAATTGAATACCTAAAAGAAGATGCAACTACATCAAAATCTCATATGTTTATTCTTAGGCCCTATTCAAGATTTCCAAATTATCAGATAAGTTCCAAAATGTTTCTATTTGTGTTTATGCATACTAAATACTTGCCATCGGAAAAAAAATAAAAATAAACTAAACTAAACTAAAAATTTCTTTGACTCGACAGCAGCAAGCGAGACCCCCGTGGTGCTTAGGGGTGCAGTGATTCAGGAGACGAATGGCGCAAACCACCGATAATTGAAGTTATCTAGCTTCAATCTGCAAAATTCGTGAACGATTGCTTTTCGAATTTATTGTTTATATAAAAGTGATTTCGTATAATGCAGAGACCGACCAGTCAGGGTTAAAGTAGTCGGCTTATGTCAAAGCGAGTTGTATATTTAGTATAGACTTAGTTATGAACTATAAAAAAATCAAAAAGTCGTAACGTTACAGAACACACGAACTACCCGATTGTAGGTGTTTTATGATACATACAGTACATATTCGCGAGTGTCGTAGATATATAAAATTTCGCGAAGAGGAATGTGCAATGGTACTTAATTACGCCAATTACTGCTTTCTTACTGGTTTCCTTGTTCACCGTTTTCATTGCTGGCATTCTAAGATAAGCCTCTATAGTGTCTTTCTTTACACAGAAACCAAAACACAATATAATATTGTTTCTTGTCTATTTTGTTGATTTGTTTATTAATTATGTGAAAAGAAAGTATTTGTTTTTTTGTTTTTGTTTACATTAAAATGTCTATACCACCCAGTTTATACTGTTTATGATACCTTTCTTCTTTTTTTTTTTCTTCTATGCTTTTCATTTTTTCTATTAGAAGCTGATTGTCTTGTCTGAGGAGTGTTTGCTTTCTCGATCAGAATTTTCTGTTCTTTATTCTGAGTCTCTCTGGTGTTCAGACTTTTTAATTTGTTTGCTTTTTCCAATATGATGAGTCAGTAACTCCGAGTTGGTTTACCATTGTCTGTTTTTATTGAATCCAAACTAACCCTTTTTTACATTTTCTTGGTTTACGGACACAACATCTTGTCTGATTGTTCATTTGTTCAAAATAATTTCTTTTGAATTACAAACATCTGTTTGATTGTTCACAGATTCATTTAAAGCAGTTTCTTTATGGCATGAATATCCGTTCGATTATTCAAATATTTACTTGAAGTAATCTTTTTATATCATGAACATCTATCTGACTATTTATAAATTTATTTGAAATCTATCTGAAATTGCCTGATTATGAAATTTTTTGTTTGTCGTATATTGGCTTCCCAGAATCCCGTCTATTTCGAGAACATACACTGCATTAATACTTTCTACCTTATGGTAGACAAAATAACATACTTGGAATGCAACATCATAGACACCTGGGACCACTCATATGAGATCAAGTGCAGAATTGAAAAAGCAAGAGGAGCATTCAACCACCTTAAGAAGGTACTATGCAATATAATTTTGAACCTAAATATCCGACTTCGAGTTCTCAAATGTTACGTGTTCTGCGTTGTTTTGCATGAGGCGGAAGCATGAACACCCACTGACTCTTCTAGCCGGCAATTGCAAGCTTTTGATATGTCGTGTTACCGTCGTATGCTAAGAATATTCTGGATATACTACGTAACCAATGATAGTGTAATTCAACGTCTACAGATATAACCGATAATTATAAATACTGTGAAAGAGAGAAAGCTAGCATACTTCGGACACGTTATGCGGAATAGCAATAAGCATGCAAAGAAAGATCGAGGAAAGAAGGAGAGGAGACCTTCGGCAATGGACCGCAATGACAACAACAGACCTTTTCCGAGCGGCTGACAATAAAATAGTACTATGGGTCAACATGATCGTCAGCATCCGTCGAGGATAGGCACTTTAAGAAGAAAAACCTTAAGGTAGTCCATTCAATTCTATTTTCTTCTCTTCTTGTTTTTGCTTTAACTATTTCTTTTTGAAATTGCAAACTTCTTGATATGATTTATTTGTTTGTCGTGAATGTGACTAACTTCTTTTTCAACTCCGTTTGTTCAAGCTGTCACTTTTGCAGTTGGTAATCTTTTGTCTAACCTGTCATTAAATTCTGTAAAGCTACTGTCCGTAGCAACTTTAACATTAATTCTCTGTAATTTCTATAGTTACTGTTTGCTTCTCGACCACCACGGTCTTTGTATTTCTTCTTGTTGCCTGTTCTTCTTACTTTTTTGCTCCATTTTATTTTGTAAATGTAAAATAGGTTAAGCGAAAGCTTAAGATAAATGAAAAATTTATTTTTGACACTTGACTGCCAAAATATATTGGTTTGGCGCGAGACTCAATAAAATCGCTCTGTATATCTTGCAAAATAGGACAATAAGCTCTACCAGTTGCTGAGAAAAAATAATTTTTATCTTTCGTACTGTAATTATAAAAATGTATGGAGAATTTCCATATTCCAACAATTTAAATGATCAGAATGAACTAAGATGAAATCATTATTATCCGCTTTGCACTTGAGCTAAAGTCTTAGAAATTTATTAACTAAATGATAATTTACTATGCGTGGTGTTAATTTTCCAAGCCCGCATAGTTGGACAAAAAATTATATGTGATGGGGTGACTGCGCAAAAGTCAAATATTTTTGAAGAGTTGTCTTTCTACAGATCATAGTTTTATAATTAATGCCAGATGCTAATTGTAATGCATAAATTATTATGTGGAACTCAGCACAGCAAACAAATTTGAACAAAGGTTTGCAATTTAATCTTTGGATTTAGAAATAGCGTGAATTTACAATTGCAAGATTGATTCTACTGAAGAAAGTCATAATTCCAATGAGACTCACGTGATTTTATTAGGCACAAACTTTTTTTCATTCCACACTCTCATCTGCAACTGCTCATTTACTTTTCGCTTTCCTGGTGTAAATTAAGATACATTTTGAAAATTGATCTCAGATCAAAAAGAAGAAGTAAGAATTTTTGAATTTTGAGAGAAGCAATCTGTACATTGGTTAGTTTAAGTTTCAGCTTTGATATTCTAAAAGAAGATGTTCTTTTTTTTGTTGTAGGCTTTTCAGACTTGGCTTTTGTGGAGGCCTTTTGGGCTTAGTACTTTCATCTTTCCCAAAAAGATCCACACTTGATTGAAAAGAAGCTTTTAAGCGCTTAAAGTTGGAATAATGAAACACAATCGCATTCCTTTCTTGTTCACAATGAAAGTACTCTTATTATTATTATTATCATTATTCACCACAACACGTTATAGATCTGACTTTTTGGAATACGAAAGGCGCACTTAATATCCAAAAATAATATGAGCCTTAGATAATTAAATAATCTGACTAATGCTTCAGATACAATTTCCAAGTTGCATAGGCTCCAGACACTGTAATTCTAGGTCGATAAAAATTAGTCAAGATCTCAATTATTTTAGCTTTGACGTAGAGAACTCTTTTCTCATCAGATAAACCTGATTTATATTTAGATCCAACACAAACCTAGATTTGATTTACAATTAAAAAATTTATTTTAGTACCAAATGTAATAACAAATGTAAACTAAACTATGCTTGTTATAAAATTAAAGCGTAATAGGGTTACAATTATTATTGAAATGTTTGGATTTCACTAACACGGTATCATTTGATTACACAGCTTTATTAGGAGTTCCGTTTAACAAAGATCATAGAGTTGAATTCGAGCAATTAAGGATATGCTAGCGTAATATTTTTCATGCTACAAAACTTCCACATTGGATTGTAGTTTTGTAATTGGACAATTATTTATTGTTTACATGATTAGCACAATTAAAATGCATCCTTCGCTTTATATAGATTATGACTCAACTTCAAAACGAAACTAACTCTTAAATTTTTGCAATCTACTATTTTATTTGGTTCATTTCCTCTATTAGACTAACAAAGAAAATGAGAAAACCCTAAAATATCTATTTTACAACATGCAAGATATGAAAAAACTGGAAAATCTAGCTTTCACTGTAAATTCCTATTTTAGCAAAACCCTTTGACAGTAACTGTAATAATACAAGCACCTACATAGGAATGTCTAAGTAACTCTTGCACGTTTTATACGTAATGGTGCTAAAATATTACAAAAGCTTGACTACATAAAAGTTGAGAGTGAAAAGCCAAGTTTTTCATATTATTAAAAATTCTCAGCAGTAAAATCCGAAGGCGGGAATTTTTTAAAAAAGAAGGAAAGAAATATCGCTTTGTAAATTTGATATTTTCGACACACACACAAAGTTTTTACTTCTTTCGCAGGCATAAAATAAATGTAAAAATAACGAATTAAGAATTGAAAAGGAAATATATCTCATGAAAGTATAGGGAAAAAGGCACATCTCAGTTTCAGGTTTTCAAGGAAACAACTGAATCGTTAAAGAAGACGAAGAAAAGCGTCTAATAGGCTCGGTGCGTGTCTGATGAGCACAAAAGAGCCATTTAAACGAAAAGCTGTTCTTATCACCAGTTTGCAACTTCACGCATTTTGTCGCACTTCACATAAATCCGGATAAAAGATGAGATGAGTTACGGACTGACAGAAAACAGCAGAAAAATTCGTAACAAACCACATAAATTTATTAACGCTGAAAATATTAAAAATAATTGTTTGCTTAAGCATGTTTCGCAAACAAATGCCGAAAAAATAAAATTTGTATTTATTTCTAAATCGAAAGAGAAGCAGATAATATAAATGGCAAGCACAGCATTTCTTAAAGGAATAGAGATAATAAAACCACAAAAAATACTATTGAATATCTCAGCAAAGCGCGGAATAACAAATAAATTTCGTTTTCATTTTCTAGACCTACTTACAAGATTGTTTGCTACAGAAAACCAATTTAATAAAATGCAAGGTTCGATCTCTAAGCCAAACCCAATAAGCTTTATGCAAATACGGTACACTTGACTTCCCTTTTTATTATCCTAACAAGATTGTATCAAGAGTTACAATGTTAGTATGTCCAAAAAACGGTTTATGTGAGACAGTATGTGTTTTTGGAAATCTATTTAGGAAAATCTAATTCTAAGATTGCAGTAAAATACTACATTGGAGTTCGGGAGCTTTTTAAGCTAGTATTAATAAATAAAGTTTCACTGTAGTAATACACCGCAATTAGTTTGATTTTCCAGTCTGTTAACTCTTTTTACTTAAAGAAATGAAAGAAAATATACACACTACAGTAGAATTTCCAGTATATTGGCAGGTGATGAGGTAAATTTTGGCTTACCAGAAAGTACAAGAATTTATGTGTGTAAAAAGTGTGTTTACATTTTAATAAATTACTCTGAGAATAATAAAGTCCCCTTTTTATAGTGAAGAAATAATGACAATACCTATGATTCTCATATATTCTTCTTTTGTACGTATCTAACTTTTGAATTCAGATTTTTGTGTTGTTTTACTGTTCTTAAAAATCATATGAACAGGATACCCTTCATACTTGTTGCACTGTCTTCCTATGAATTAGTTCTGATGGCTACTTGACCGTATTGAGTTAAACTTTAGAGGTGTATTGGGATAGCAGTTGTGCCTCTTCTGAGAATGAAATGCAAGGCAAACTTCCCACTTGCGGTACTTTTTGATGAGTAGTTTTCTTTTACAAATCACCAAAACAAGAAACTTCTTTACCAACAATGGAATAGATAAGCAACACCCTCGGGCTAAATTTAATGTTATCAGGCGGTCTGTACTTTGTGCTTCTCTAGTCACCTTTTTATAAAAAACAATTGAATTAAATGCAAAAGCTTTCTGTTTGGACTTCAGAAAGGTTTTCTGAACCTCTTATTACTACATGTAACAAGAACGGCTTCATAGTGGACTATTGACGGTTAGATCAGAGAACTAAGAACTCAACCTAATACAAGGAATGGTGAGTTAGTTTCCTACAAGAAAATTTTAGAAGTTTTAGGCTTAGTTTTTTGAATTCTAGTCTCCTTCGAAGAATTTGTTTGTGGGACACTGAAACAAAAGCACAAAAGCACAACAGCACTTGGGATTTCGATGTCATTAAGAATTGCACGGAAACTACAACTTGTAACGTAACATTGCGTTGCACAAATTTTATCTTACTCTAGTTTAACTAGGACTCTAAAGGTCCTAGGCCGGCTAAACTCAAAGGGTGGCCTTGAGGGCAGATAAGGAGGAGTTATACGGTCAATAAAATACAGTAGAAAACTTGGATTTAGATATATATTAAAAAAATACTAGGGCGCCAGTTCCAAAGGAACATACAAGAAACCATCATGCAAAAGCTAACAAGTAAATATATAACCACAAATTTCTACCCAACTTTAAATCACCAACAACAATTATATATGTAGATAAATAGATGATCTATAATAATTTACAATACAACAATAAATATTGCAACATAAATAACAACAAACAAGCTTGTATAACACCCTGTACATAATAAAATTTTTATGTAACCCTCAAAGATAAAAAGAACAATCTAATGTTAATAAGAGAATCTGATTATCCGAAAAATCTAAAGATCCAGCCAGAAATCCATTCTAACTGAAATATTTTTATTCAACCAAAAGGAAAATAAGTTAATCTGGGTGTGCAAATAAGATTTCTTGTAATACAGAAATTTATCACTGGAGGCATTTGTAAATATTTAAAATTACTTCAAGTAAGATTTGAAATTAGCAACGCTCTATCAAAATAGCAAAACCCTTTCTTCGAAGATTTTTCCACAGCTGTGCAAAAAGTCAAAAATGGAAAAAAATCTGTAACAGACGCACAAAAAACCACTTAACACTTGCTTCCTAAGGTTGCAAAGAATCGCTCTAAAGGAGCTCAAAATCTGTAATTATTAAATTTAATACGGCGACAAAAATCACAGCTTTACTGAAATCATTAGAATGCATCTTCGTGATTAATTTTCTCTTGTTTAACGTTATTAAAATTTATACAAATAAAGCAAAGATTGGATAAGTCTTTACAGGGTTTTTTCATCACAAGTTCTTCACAAAGAAGATCGGCGGTCAATTCCCTGGGCTTGTAGATGAAGGTCCAGAATTTATTTAGCAACACCAGAGCTCGACCTCGAGTTGATGATGGCTGCGATTCCGTCTTCATTTTACAGCGGGGACAATTATTGTGGCCTCACAAAGTTTCAGCCCTCGGAACTAGCTAAATAGGATCAAACAAATCAAACAAAAGAAAAGGATAGATACACCCCACTTACCCTCACAACGCGGAGGCTTGTCACGGCCACAAAATTAGCAATTCAAGAACCACTATTTCGCTCAATATGCCGATCTAGCGCGCTCTGGTTTAATCTTGCCGTCCCTTCTAACATACACCTCATCACCAGAAAACAGGTTTCAGCTGTCAGATTTAAAAACGGCAAAATATAATTCAAAGACGGAAGAAATACCCCGTGTCTCGCTAGCAAGATCAATTAAGTGGAAAAATCTGTTAACCCTAAATGATTCAAAAGAAAATTTCCAGAAGCTAAAAGATGTAGTTCGACCTTTCAGTGATAACACATCAGGCTCACACATCTCTCCACTTGAGAGAAAACTATAAAAAAGTTCAAAAGCACACTGCAAGTCCAGATTGAGCAACCACAGGAACGGTAGCGAAAAGCGTCCGTTACAAACTGCTCATCCATTTGTGAAATAAAAAATGATGTTATTGGCACTGATCTGAATTTCCAGCAGGAGCAGTGCAAAAAGTGAAGGGTGGGCCAATGTTTTGCCTAGAAAAGCGGTCAGTAATCCTCTCTGTCTCTTCTGATACATAGGTACCGATTTTGAAAGATCCCACGTGAAAACTTTAGTAAATAAACATGAAAAGTATTATGTAACAAAAAGGTAAGTTTTTGGTTGTTTACATAAATATGTACTAAGTTTCAGATTTTTTTTTAATTTTCGTGTTCCGACCTTTTCCTTGTGAATAGAATTTTGTGTTAATCGAGGTTTTGGGGTAATTGAGTTCTTTAGACCAATCTGACTATTTGGATTTGGCTGCATACTTACATAAGTTGGATAAGACTTAGTAAATCGAACTTAGTTGAAAGGCGGGAATCTTCAAATTGAGTTATAAATGTAAATCGTAGAGAAAAAACATTGAGAAATGATGGCATTTAGTTTCCAAATTTTTACCAAAGGAAATACCGTTGTTTACCACATTGACAATTTTTGATTGAAATCTTGCAAACCATGGTTTCAAGTGTCTCAAGATGCATTTGTCATTTATCTATTTATAATACTTGTCTCGTTCAATCACGGGCGTATTTTTGTACACTTCTGCTTATGCTGCTCATGTTAACGAGATAGATATTGTCACGTGGTCCAAAGAGTAATCTTATTATTATTAGTAGTGCAGCTCATAAGGACCACACTACATTTAAAATACTTATTTAACACATAATATAGGAGTAACCCTGAGAACCACATGTTTACAAGTAAGGAATAAATTCATGAAAAAATACTTACCTAGCAAACTCCATTTGTTGTGGTGGTCAATGAGACTGTGTGTTTTAATTTGAAAACGTGTCGGCTTGTAAAGGGAGAAAATCTTTGGTATGCAACCTTACTTACTTACTTAACAAGACACGTGCGCAACCTTAAGTTTTATGGTGGTAACAAATTTAATACAGACAGTATTTATGCGATGAAATTGCACGTGCACATCTAAAATAGACATATTCTATATGATGTAACAAGATGTTGCAAGAATTTATAGTTTTGTAACATGTGGAATGTCATTCGTGATAATATGAAGACATAAAAAGCATCTTAACACTATTTGTAGTCATGATAATAGCAAATGTAGATTGTATGTGGGAAATCTACAATAGTAGTGCTTATGCTGTACTTGCTTCTTTCAAAGTAAGAATATTCCGAACCAGGTCACCGCTTTAAAAAGGGTGTGAATGAATTACACACGGAAATTAGTTTTGAAGCCCCCTTATTTTCAGGAACCGGAGTATTGCGGTTTTGCCGATATCCCCTATCGACCTAACAAGAACACAATGTAAAGCGTTCACCAAAGTGCAGGTTGTGGTGTTGTTGTGAAAGAGAGAGATTATTATCTTCTGAAATGTATAAGAAGTGTCGACAGTAATCTGTTACTACCTAGTTTATTACATGATTTAGACTTTATTTTCCTTACAATAATTAGAAAATGTGAAATACCTACTTGTAGTTATCAGGAGCTGATCATCAATGGTTGATCGTTCTATATTTTACATTCCTTAAAAAACAACTTTGAAAGGCAACTGATTTGTTTAATGTCGTGTAAATATAACTTTTTCCAAAATAAATTCTTTGAAGCAAATTTAGAATTCGTTTCACTTGTTTACTTTGAAACGTTAAAAAACAAGACTCCTTGGATATCTTTATTTATAACTCTTAGGTCCCATCTAATGCATTTCGTTCTTACACACTGCACATCTCGTCTTAAACCTGCAATATTTATTCTGTTTTATTTCCCGAGCTTTAAGAGGACGCCTTTCCACTGTTTTTCTTTGTTTGCAATTACATGGCTTGTGATTCTGCCAATGTTTTGAGTAGATAAATAGAGATGTCTATAATGATTAGTGCCAAGTTGTTATTGGGGGAACAGCCATATAAACGTAAGCTCCGCATTAGGGTTAGTGCAACTGTGTTTTATTTGGAACGGGCTTTCGGAAGTTTCGCAGAACCTTGATGAGTTTTAGACATGTTACGGGATAAACGATTGATGTTATCTGTCCTCGTCTCTTGATGAGCAAAAAATATATTTACTGGAAAAAATTTGCACTGATGTGAAGAACTGAGAGCGTATAGGGGAGAGAATATCTGTATACGTGTATGCGATAAGAAGAACTACACTGACTTTTTGGAATTTATATTGAGACTACCACAGGCAAATCTCAAATTCATTCGAGAATATATTTTATATAAAATTTCTAAAAATAAAGTAGAAAATCTATAGTGAGAAAATAATTTGAAGGATTTGCTTCACAGCTGCAATGTAATTTTCCTTTTTCTCTTTCCTTTTTTATTTCTGCGATGTTTGGGGAAGTAATCAGATTTTTGTTTTAATTTTCGCAGAGGTAGATACAACTACGACGAAAAACCACGAAAAATAAGCAAAAAATTGTTTTGTGCTGTCAAAAAAAGAATCGAATTAGTCCGGATTCCGCAGCAAACTTAATGACAATTTCTTTTTTGTTTCAGATGTGATGCTGTAATTTGTTCTAATTATTTTGGACACACATGGATGTAAGTTCTACAATTTTTAATTAATATAAGTCGTCTGATTTTATAATTTAGCAATTCTTCATAAATGCAATTTGTCGTAGTGCAACGTTAAACATGTTAAATTGAAACAAATAAATTTTTTTAACGCAAATAAAATGTTGAATTTTAAAATACACTTACTGTAGTATCGCTGTAAGTCCCTAGATTATTAGGAAACTATTGTATTATGCTTGGCGCTTTACTATGAGTTATTTTTGCACAAAACCCACATAATAGCTTTGACACCCGGAATTAGGGGAGTGTTTATCTGTCCCTGCAGTATATGGTCACGTCGTCTTACCCTCTGATTTTCCTTATCTACTTCTCTAGATGTCAAATAATTCGAGGGTAATAAATCGTTTGAAATATACACCAACTTTATCGTGTAGTAAATCAATATTGGGGATTTTATCGATTATAAGCAATCCTTCTATTATCCGCAACGATCATTTCCCAACGTGCAAAACGAAATTTAATTTTCAAACGTGCCAAAATACACCCTAAAAATATCTATCATCACCCCCTTAACGGCAATCAAGGCTGTAATAAGCACTCTCAGGGAAAGATCACACATAATAAATGTTAATATTCCACCCCCGCTTACAAATCACGTCTAGTGAAGGAAATGAGTGGCGGAGCTTTTATGAATATGTGAACAGGGTGGTTTAATCGGATATTAAGGGGACAGTAACTACAAACTAGGAGCGTGATTAGAATCAAAGGGTCCTTGATCCTGTCATGGTGAGCTTTTATTAAAATTGTCTCTTTTGCTGCACGATTTTCTCTAGAGATCCCGAGAGAATTGTTGAAATTGTTTAAAACCATTTACAATATTTACAAATAAAATTCCAGTATCCGGCAAGCTATCCCCGGAATTCCGACGGTGTGTCAACAGAATTACAAACGCCGACTTTACACCACAACAGAATTAACTATTCAATTGTGGGTCGTAATCGAACAATTGGTTGTGTTAGCTTTCGGCCTCTCACTTTACAGCTTTTAGAGATCAATGGCTTTTAAGCTTGTTTGATAATTGAAAGTTATGACTCAAGTGTAACTGGGGTGACAATGGCCGCCTTGAATACTGTCAAGTTCATTTTCCCTTGAGCACTTCAATTGTCGGATGCGGATATAGTGAGAGTTTTCAATGAGTTTGAGTTTGTATGAGAAGCAAATTATCATCTAAAATTAGATTCGATCGCTTAAGATTTTCTTTCAAATAAGAATATCAGTAGAATGATTATCTTATTTTAAAGAAGAGAGTCACGAACGCAATAAACACGAGCGTTTCTGTGGTGTTACAAATAACCTGTCAGTAATTTTACCTTGATGTATGATAATGAAGCATCGGGTCTGGATTTAGTTCAAATTATAACCTGATAAATGCCCATGCATTAGATGCTATCTATAATAGCCTGACAAATTTTTATTTTATTTGCTTTACTATAAAAATAGAAATGACTTGTTCAATCGCACATAAAAAGGGTGATTGTGTTTCACAATGTGTTCTTTGAAAAATTACTTTGTCATTTTAAAACTGTACTGTTAAAATAAACTCTTTTTTTTCTGTCTTATTATAGAACACACTTATTAAGCTTATTGTCAGTTTAATTTTTACATCATAAAGAATTTGTTAAAACTAGAGGAACTCCTGTTTTTATTATTATTTCTTGAAGCAAACGAAAATGGAATTTGACAGGTATAATTTTAATTTACAAAACTGAACTTTAAACAAGCTGTTTTTATAAATATTTAAAATGGCTACAATTTTCTGAAAATACAGTGTGTCCCCGGATTGACTTCACTATAGATATAATTCATCAAAAATTTTTGAATCTCGTCTTGATGTTTTGGGATACCGCCCTGCTTGGTCTGAAAAGAATTCCAAA
>VTPC01090953.1:138988-233306 GCA_011009095.1 Ignelater luminosus
TAGAAGGATCAAATTTAGGATGTCCTCGAAATCGGAGACGATTTGCTGTGTTCTAGGAAAAATGAATGGAAGATGTTTTAATGTAGCTCGACGTTTCTGTGGTCGTTTCCTGGAGGAAAGTAGAACTTCTCCAAGGGGTGCGCTGTACTTGGGGCGTTTACCTCAAAATTCGAAGAGGTATCCTAGACAGATTGCAAGCCACCAAAAACCAAAAGCGCATGGTAATCCTCTTTCGATCGCTTTTCCGGTGGCTTTCGATCCGACCGTGAAAGTGACCTCTAGTCAATAATTGGGAGGATAAAGATTTTGTATGTGTGGAACAGAATGCAATATTCTAGAGAGCAAGTCAGACAACACTACGTCTCGCCCCGTCGGCGTCGTGTAAAGGTCGACGAGAATGTAATCCCTAGATACGAAATCATCAGGCACAGCTTGAGACGTGAACCCCAAAGTTGCAGAAGCATGTCGACTGAGTCGAAGCTTTTGGTTCTGGTGAGATTTTTTGATGGAACAGTACAGGCTGAGTTTTTGAGAAAAGATCGTAAAACTGGCGGCGGTTGTCTGAAATGACAATCAGAGCTCAGTGTCATCTGCGAACTGGACTGTTCGGTCGTCTAGTTCGGGTAGTAGAAGTTAAGAAATGGAAGATAGATGCACCAACACAACAATTTTTATAAGTTTATAGTCTAGTTTTCAGACAAATCTATTGTTGCGTTTAGTGCTTCCATTTCTCAAGCACATTTCTCTATTAGGAATTTACAAAGTATTTTGTATTATTCATAAACTTTGTTTTATGTAGTTCGTGTCCAGCTTCTTGTAACATTGCAATTCCTTATTGTTTTAGACTGACATTGTATAAAATTTTCATTATCATAAACTTTTTTTCTACCATGAAGTTTGGAAAGAACAGGAACAAGTTTGCAGGTTACTTTTTATGATTAAGATACGTTTAGATTTTGAGAAATTATTCGTGAACATTGTTGAAGCTTGATTTTATCCCTAGCAATTGAAACCAACTTTTTAATCGAGCTTGTGATCTCTCCTTTGCAACAAAAAAGACGTGATAGGTTTTCTGAGGTACAGTCGTTCGCTAGGACAACTCTATTATTATTATTACTATCTTCCATTGATGAGTCCATAACAAAAACGAAACAATCGTCTGAAGGTACATTGGTCAATGTTTGCATAATCTTCATGTTTCTGGGAAAGACAAACGTTCTGTCCTGATATAAATTTATATGTTTGTTTGCGATTACGAACAGCGGACATGAATAATCACGAATTCGTTTATTTACTATAATTTGTAGTGTAGAAATAGATCGTGAGACATGTAGATGTCCACTAGTCTGGAATGAAATAATCTGTAGTGAACCAGGTGCGCACTATACGATGCCGTAGATTGTGATGAATTTAATAACGAATTCCTAAGATTCTACTGAATGGTCCAATGACAAAGTAAAATCTTGTAGCAAGAAGTATTATATTTTAAATTATGTCTGTAATCCATCCAGATACTATCACTAACAAACTTACATTTTTTATTATATTGGACATCAACAAAATTTGCTTCAACTGACAAAACGATAGATATGCTAAGTAGTAATACATACAAATACGAAACGTCTCGTGTTGCGTGTAAAGGTTTTTCGCCACATTTTTATTCCTGCCACATCTTGCAGTTTTTAGTCGTCCTCCTAATTCCTTGGAATATAGGTCAGATTTGCTTCGAACGCAGATGTTGCCAGCAGATTACTGGCTTTCTGGGCGATTTTTAGTCCCGTGCTTTCTCTCGTCGCTTTCGATTTCAAAAGGATGACAAAGGAATGAAGTTTAGATTTCTCTCTTTCTATGCTTAAACGGAAGTTTTGCTTTTCTGCTAACGACAGTTTTATATTATTATTTGTAGTCGGAGTTTCCTCGGCTAAATCATGATTTATACACAATAAAAGTTTATTTTGTTTTTAAAGGGGATAATTATTAACGTTCCAAATTAGCGAAAATGAAGAGAGCTGTCAACACAAAACGTTTCGCGCTCTACTAACACCCGAGCACATCAAAGTTCAAAGTGAAAAGCAAGTAACAATTAACAGATAAATTCTCGTTTGCTTAATCCTAAACTGATTCATTCGCGAGAAATTTAGCAAAATTCAATTACCTTAATTAAAATCAGTGAATCGTCTTATTAACCGTGCTTACGCTTTTAAAATAACCCGTTGCAACTTGTACTCGAACGGTTGGAAAGGACTTGTCTTCTGTACGAAATTTTATTCCCAGAAACGCTGATAACCGGGGAAATAACTGTAAAACTCTTGTAAAACCGCATAAACAAGAAGAGTTCGTCAGTAATTTCATTAACTTTACTTTACAAGCAATAAAATTTTATTGCAGAATTAGTTAAATGGCGTAATTCTGCAACGGAATTATAAAAATGCATGCTGGACATTGTGCTTTCTAGTACAAATATCGTTTGGGTCAAATACTTTGTTGTTTTGATACATTTTATTTTATTGTCTTTTAGGTATTTATAAAATGTTATATTCTTCTGTTCTCTAATCAATAAATAGCAGAAAATGAAAATTAATTATCCTTGAAAAATTACTTTAAAACTGTTTATTATCATGTTTAAATTTGATCGAAACAAGCAAGTGAACTTGCAATAAGGGCAAGACTCTATTTTAATAATATTCTGTAGAGCTACTCGTTGCAGATACAAACTCATTCAACATGAGACGATGTAGTTCCCTATCATTTGCAATGTTCTAGTTAACATTGTAAAAACCTCCAATGTTTACGCATGCCCCAAATATAAAACCTTCAAGTTGAATTTTTCTGAAGGTAAGAGTCTAGTGTAAAGTTTAATGTGATGTTACACACGTTACGGGTCAATGGAACATGAAGATATTGGCAAAAGATCTATTATAGCCATATGGAGTTTTCATGATGACTCTATTATAGCAAACTTCACTTATGAGGTTATACCCGTCAGCATGTAATCAGTAATTATGTGCTAGCGGAAATTCTCTAATGCTTGCCTCTTTTATTTAACATTATTATCTGAAATATTACACTCGAACTAGAATCAAATAAAACATTTTAACAAAACCTCTAGCAAAAGATAAATGTATATGTCTTCCTGCTTTCTTCTAATTTTTTTTATTTAGAATTTATTACTTCATCAACCATAAAAACCTAAGTGCAAGTTTCCTGGTAGATTAAGTTTTTTTTAGAATAAAGTTTTTCAACTTTAACTGCGGTTTTAATGCATTTAGTGAATGAATGGAAAACTAGTTGACTACCGTTGAAAAACCTGCTAACTTTTAATTGAATCTTAAAATGTGCAAATGGTTGGTCGGTGTTTTATGTAAATTGTAAAGGAGAAATGTTCATATCTCACAGTTCCACGTTGAATTTTTCTTATTTGTACTCAAATAAAATGTTATTTCATTGCAAGGAAATTTTGTTTTTGTTTCAAAGGTTGCAATGACTAATCAAGTATCTCTCACACATTTGGTAGGAATAATATCTGTGAAGTATTTTGCATTCATTCGTAGTATTGTTTGAAACTGCTTTTTAGGATTCCTGAACTGCAAGATTCTGCCTTGGTCAAGGTATTTTGATCTTCATCTAACCACAAACTTCAAACTCAATATTTTTGAATTCAAAACACAATTATTGCTAATTATTTTAAAACAAAATAATTTTTCAGGTAAATCTAATTTACTCGAAAGCGGTGCATCCCACGAAGAATTACAGAATGTCCCGTATTTATCACTAAGTTCTGATTGAGTATCATTGTTATAGTAAACTTGATCTACATTTATTTTAAAATAAATTGATAACTGCGCATACATATTACTTGCTGCCATTTTGGTGATAAATAACCATTTTCATCTATAATCAACCATATAAATTATCTGAGTACGATCTTCTCACGAACCTTCAGTTCCACATAACAAACAAAGATGTTTATATTTCAATAAGATCCAATAACAAAAATCACATCTCTTCCAGACCTTTCGGCTTGTGAATCGGTGTCGGACAAAGAAAGGGTTGTGATTTGGAATATGCCGAGTCTGGGCTGTTTCCACGCGTTCCCATTGAAGTGGAGCTAACCTAGAATCCCTCACTAGAACAGGCAATGCAACAGAACCACACACACACACACACATGAATTTGATGTTCTAAGAACTCCTTGAAATTTTCTTCGCAGATAACCTAATGAGCTTAAGCATATTCATATGGCACTGCTGCATTGCCATCAGATTTGTTTAGCATGACAATAGCTCTTTAATGCTCGGATAACATACCGCATCATCAGTTTATTGCTTCGTTTTTAGATTCGGGAACAACCGAAGACGGCTTGGTCGGTGATATACCATATATAGTTGTTCTCTCTCATTCGTTATCATTTTTTATAAGATATGAAACATAGCCAAAGAAACCTCTTAGTCTCTTAGACTCCACTAGAAATATTGTCCATCCGTATTTAAAACTATATTTGCTCTTGACTACTTTAACCTGAGTTCTAAAATGGCCAACGAACTTGCAACGTTTTTACGGCGGTGAGTCAGTTCCGCGTAGTGTCCGTTTGGTGCAGACGTCGGCAGTGGTCCCTCCCAGTCCCGCGTCAGGCGCACCCGGCAATTCATCCCGGGCGGTGCGTCCTGTTTGAGCTGCTACTCGCCCAGTAGTGGCGCCGGCCTTCCAGCCGGGGTACCCTGCGTTTCGTGGGTCGGCGCAGGCCCTCGGAGCCGCTGTCGCTTTCCACCCGCGTACTTCGTTCCCAGGCCGCGGGGCAAGTAGGTTTACGGCCTCGAAGTCCCATTTACCGCTGTCACCGCGCGAGCAATGGTGTGGCTCTGAAAACTGTGTGTATGCCATAACATCACCAGCAAGTTTTTTCGCGAGTGCCAGTTCTTCTCCTCTTGCGAATGTTGTGCACTTCTCTAACGACCACCAGAATCAACTCCCAACATCACCCGCGACAGCCGATGGATGTCTAATCATATCCATCGCCCTTATCGCGGGCCCAAGACCGGCCTTCTCCATTCCAATTCGGCACATCACCATCGCTACGACATGTGGGCACCTAATTCACTTCCGTTACATAGGAGTCATTGACCCCTATAACAACAAACTCGTTTTGACGCTATCCAGGGCCGTATCAACATTACGAAGCGGCTTCATAACATCACATCCAACACCAGAAGCCTTCGGTAAAATCCGACGCCCTCAAAAGCCCTTTTCCATCAAATTCAACTACAGGTCAACAAGCTACGCCTTCCGGGCTTCGCCCACTATACTTCAGATATACCACGAACCGCCAACCGCCAAATGTCGCCCAGCTCACCTTCGTCCTTCAGCAGTAACATCAGCTACAGTACCGGACGCCGTCAATAACTTTATGCTGACATCGGCCCTCCTCACAACGCTGCAATCGAGTTCACACAGAGCAAAGACTACCATTCCGACTTCCAACGGTTGGTCCAGTGCCGATGAACGCAACCGAAGAACATCATCTGCCTCGCTCACCAGTAATATTCGCATCCTGATAGGCTAAAGAAGTCCCTGGAGAGGCTTATAACGGCCTCCCGCCTCCGGCGGGAAATCAAAATTGACATTATCACATCGACAGTGAATTTTGTACAGTGTTAATGAACGGCGTTCGGGCGCTAAATTGTAGTCCAGGTGCCTGCAATAGAGGAAGTGGTGCTCCAAGGATCTTGTCGAAGATAGGGTTTTTTAACTAAACAAAATTTAGCAATCCTAGATTGTACAATCAAGTTATACTAAGTATTAGTACATCCACCAAACTAGCAAGTTTTGATCTAATGGTATCGGTTGCTTGTGTTAGAAGATGGTTGAAATGTTGTGAACGATCAACTGTCAACTGCCAATTGTTAAGCACGGTGCACTGAGAAGTGTGGTGACTCCTCAGACATGTCATGGTCAGAATGAATATTCTTAAGCAAATATTTACGGTCAATGAATTTATAATTACTTTAGTGGAGAGCTATCAAGTTCAAATGATTAAAGTCAGAAAACCTGGCTATAA
This sequence comes from Ignelater luminosus, assembly GCA_011009095.1. Taxonomy (NCBI): domain Eukaryota; kingdom Metazoa; phylum Arthropoda; class Insecta; order Coleoptera; family Elateridae; genus Ignelater; species Ignelater luminosus. Next base: position 145,044 of record VTPC01090953.1, read on the forward strand.
CCTAACACTTTTTAAATACCTAATCTATTGGTTGAAGTCACGATACAATGTGCATAACAGTAGAGTTTGATTCTACATAGTAGTTTTCTACTTTTCTAATCTTTTATAAGAATAATTAAAAACAAAAGTTTAATAAAAACTCCCTTTTTCACTTGCGGCTGGCATGTTGCTGCCTTCTGTTTGAGATGTCGCTTTGTGTCGGGTTCTAATTACAGGAAGATAGTGGATTTTTTTTAGTTTTAACTATTGCCTCTGCCTACTTTAGGGCCGCCTATTAGTACTCAGGTAGAATAATTGTGAGATTTGTTAGATCTTAAATCTTACTGCAGGCCGATTTTTTTAAATATTCTTGTTGTTTTCTAAGAACCGCTTGCTATCGGGCTGACAACCATTTTATAAGATATCTTACTTGTCTAGTTGTCCACTACTGATTTTAATCAAAAAATACAGTAAAGAGATTAGATGTTGCAGCCTCCACATGCTCCTGCAGCTTTATCTCGTTTTAATCTGGGCCATCGCGACATCCTCTGTCCCATCATCAAGGCAATAGTACTACTTTTTTTTCTAAACGTTTCAAAACGAATGCAGCCGCTACAAGGTAAGAAACATTGTGCTGACATTAAGCTACTACAATTTTGCAAAGTTTGTGGATGCTTTTTTTACTATTTCGATTGTGGTTTGAATTTATTGAAATCACACCTGATCTCGGAGTCTGGACAGGTATCTTGTGGTCCAGCGTCCTTTAAAGGCTTTCAGTGTACAGCCAAATCAATCTTGAATTAAAAACTAAATTTAAATTAATTAGATTTACGGTGGATATTAATTAATTTTTTTGTAAATTTCTTTTAAAGAAATTAATAATATTTAATAAACTTTCGTAGGTCGAAACTCCGAAAGTTTTACAGTAAAATTAGTGAATTTAGGTGACCTTTTCTGAATCTGTTTTTTTCTTTGACAAATCTCTATTAATAATCATATGCTAGGGTGTCTAGGATATTGTAGGTAAGGTTGACAGGTTGTTTTTATTCTGCTTTGTAAGGTGTCTGTACTTAGCAAAATTGAATTTTGTTTATATTTAAAGTTCTTGATTACATCTTCCATGCTTCAGGAGTTGTAACGGGTAATAATTATACGATTTTGATTAACGAATATACAGAGTTTTGCTGGCTTTCGTATCTTCTAAACACACGAATTAGTAGTTCTAAAGCTTTGTTTTCAGGTTTCTGCCCACCTTATAGGATCTACAACTCAGACAATTGAACCAGCCTGGTTTATGCCAACTGCTTCTTTGGAGTTAACACAAAGAGCTTGTTTACATAAAGTGGTCGTGTGGCAAAACCTTTTCTGAATATTACATTGCTTTCCTTGGTTAAAGCTTTATTACCTTATTGCTGCTAATTGCACAGATTAGCTCACATTATTAGGAGATGCCTAGGTCAGCTTGTTGTAACATACGATCATTAAAATTACAGTTCCCAGTGGCTATGAAAAAAAAAGATTCATGTCTTAGGTTAATCCATTCTCAGTAAAAATTATCTGTCAAATTCACAGTTTAAATTGTTTTATTGTGTTTTGTAATTTGTAAGTTATGTATAGGCCTTGGTTGGCGTGCGTGTGTCTAAGCTACGCCCTACGGAAAAATTTCATAGCCTACCGGGAACTAAAATTTTAATGATCGCGTGTTATATTATTTACCGCCAAAACAATCAATTGAGCTTTATCTTTAGAATTGAGCAACCACTCAAATGGTTTTCTTTTATTGAAGGATTGCCCGGCATTTCTGCCTTTGGTTTTTGTGAAAGGTTCATATATGATAAATTTAAACTTGATATGTACTGGTTTTTTAAGAGTTGTTGTGTCAAATGGTTGCACTAGACAGCAAATTATAGTTTGTGTAGAGATATACTGTGATGACTTCTTCAAGTGCATGAAATCTTCACTTGAATTGTAAACGACATCCGATATATAACTCAAAGCATCCCCGAAGTTTACCAGTTTTCTATTATTCCACAATTTCTAAATACATAATTGATATTCGTAACTACTCATATTTACAACTACTCTGTAGCTTGAAGTATAGCTTCGTTTGCAGTATCGTATGCAAAGCCTTACGGAAACTTTTTTCATCAGCAAACAGAGTACTCAAAAAGAAAGCGCGCCTTATATGCTGATTTATGAATCACATATATCTGAGTTGTATGTACACTTTTCCCAGATTGGTCATCTTAAATTGTATCGTAAATACAAAATTAAAACATCAAAAGCTGATCTTGTGGACTTTTTGTACAAGTTCAGCAACCGTCTCTGGATAAGAGCCAATAGCAAAACTTTAATTCGTCTCAGAATTTTATCAGATGGGGACCATAAGAAAAATTGTATAAGCAGTGAAAATAACTTAAATTGACTAATTTTACATAATTCCAAACAAAACGGTTGTACACTTTTTATCATCTCATATAAAATCTTAATTTGTGTATTGTTTAAGGTTACATACATTCCAATTGGAAATCTCATAAATATTTCAGATGGCCAACATTCGTTTAGATTTTTACGTCGGCGAATACACCTAGATAGATTATAAAGTGAAGTTTCGTGAGCCTGCTTATCCCCAATTTATATTCAAGGGTGAAGTGGTGCATCTGGCTCGAGCAAACACTTTCCGGTGAACGTCTCTATTCACCGGAGTTTGTATGAGTGGAGAGTGCTATCCCATCTCCGTATAGAACTTTCCATAAGGTGTATTCTGTACAGTAAATAATTTTCTAAGTGTAGTATTTTTATTGAATATTTGAATTTTTTGTATTTTGAGATTGAAAAAGGAATTTTCCGGTTTCACGTGTGATTCAATCAAACAGAAATTCTTAAAAAAGGTGGCCCGTTTATAAAAGGCTATAAATAATCGAAAACACTACGAGATATTTAAGATAGATTTGGGAAACATAAGACACGCTAGAGGATTGATGATGTATTTTATTGGAATGTTTTTTATGAACTTCGTAGCAGATGATAAATTATTTTGTCAAATGAACAAAACATTTTTATTGCTAGATTATCTGATGTTCGATACATTTTTTAAGACCAAGAGCGAATTAGTAGATACAAAAATGGAAGAGAAAGTAGTAAATGTGTACATTCTGTGAAATTTTTAATTTTGCGACGTCTGATATAACTTGCTAATTTTGTGCATTATAAATGAGCCGGTCCGCCTGAAACCTATCCTAACTCAACATGTTGACCATTAAAACTCATATTTACTTTTGGAATTTACGTAGCACTTAGAAAATGCCACATTGATATTTATCTAGAAGAAAAAACGCAGCAACTACAAAAGTTGGACAAACAAATTTAATTTGGAAAAAAATTGCAGCCGTTAAATATTAATGTTGAAATAAATTCACCTCAAACTCGATTCGTCGTGGTAGTTTGAAGGGGTGGTGGTTCCGAGGTCGTTGCTGCCACCAAACTCACCCTCTTCTGTCTGGCGTCTGTCCTTGGTTTACTGTCTAATCGTAAAGTTTTCAAAGAAGTTTCTTTTTTTGCTTTTGATTAATGTTAAGCATAGAAATATGAATTGGGACTTTTGCGCTTTTATACAACTTTTCTAAGACTTGTTCTGCCGTTTGTTCTGTGTAATAATAATAGTTACAAAGTTTAATATAATGCCCACATGTCATGCACCAAATGGTTTCAGAAGGACATTAAATTCGGGAGATTGCGAGGGTTAACTATGCAAATAACAATTACGGATTTGTATGGGATTAGTTTTGTGCAGATGACAGCACTTGGGTCTGCTTGCATGTGAATTGGTCTGAAATTTCATAACCTGAGGGTTGTAGTTCGACCCTTAGTATCTTCGAATATTATTTCTGCTAGAATTGCAATATTAATTATTAATGGACTGATACTGACTAAACCGTTTGGTTATGTGATTAATGGTCCGGGCAGAAATTGGTTAATATTAAATCAGACCTTAGATCCCCATTACTTACAAAAACCAAGAACTTAATTATCTTTGCTATAAAAACCTTAGTATACTTGTAACGTGTTCTCAGGATTTAATTGGATAACACGATATCAATCAATTGTTTCTTTTAGTATTTTTAAACTTGGTTCTTTCAAAAGAATGAATTTAGGTTAGAAATGACTCTCACAGCAAATACAGAAACACTGTTATTGCATTATGAAGATGTAAAATGATCATTTTAGCAGTATAAAAAATGTAGGTACAAGTTTAAGTTATTTTTTGCCTTAACTCCTCCATGTTTTATAGGAATATCAAGAGATATTGTCCAAAGTAACATTTATACAGGTTTACTTAAATACTCGTATGTCTAAATGTCTATTAAGTAGTAAGTTAATTAAGACAAGATTGAAGAAAAGTTTCCGTAAACACGCTATAATGAAATAACACGTGCCTCGCCCATCAGTAGTTAGTTTACTACTTCCTAATTAGCTCACTTCACTGGCGTTTACTATTTTAGGAGTTACTTTTAGAAATCTCCGCTTATCTGTATAAACTTATACTATAGGGCCTTGTGGTTGAAAGTTCTACAAACAAAATGATTGGGAATTACCGTTTCTGGCCTATCTTACTACCTGAGATCTGTGTCAGATGATAACAGTATGCTATATCTCATTATATACATTAATAATCTTGGTGCCGTGCTTACAAATGACATGTTGCTCATGAAACTTTCAAGGAAAATTCTGTTTAGACGTAGAATCTTCTATACTAGTACAAAAGGTGTACAGTGCGGTCCAATTTGGATGGAATTAAATGGGCAACTTTCTTATTAGCGCAGATAAATGAAAACGGCTTAGGGACTCGTGGCCTCTTTTTTCATGCTTGTTCCATTTCCGTTGCCAGAAATAAGCTGCCATCTTCTGTCTTTTCCCTAGAGAGAAAAAGTGAAAAATGGCGAATTTCTTCAATTTGCTGTAACTCCTTTATTTTCGAAGCTAGAACAAAATCGTTTAAGCATTGTTGAGGCACTTTTTAACGTAGAATTCAATGCCGTCAGTCGTTGTTTTATAGCCTTTTCTATAACTGCACTGTAACTCAAAGCTGAATTTTTTAAATGGGCCGATTCCTTCAATTTGCTGTAACTCCTTTATTTTCAAAGCTACAACAAAACCATTTTAGCATTGTTGAGGCACTTTTTAACGTAGAACTCAATGCCGTCAGTCGTTTTTTTTTTCTAGTCCTTTCTATAACTGCGCTGTAACTCAAAGTTGAATTTTGAAATCGACCATTCAAGAAATTAAACTTTAAGTTACAGCACCTTTATGGAAAGGACTAGAAAACAACAACTGGCGGCATTGAATTCTACGTTAGAAAGTGCTCCAATAATGTTCCAATGATTTTGTTGTAGCTTCAAAAATAAAGTTGCAGCAAATTGAAGGAATCGGTCCATTTAAAAAATTCAACTTTTGAGTTTCAGCGCAGTTATGGAAAGGATTAGAAAAAAATTACTGATGGCATTGGATTCTACGTTAAAAAGTGCCTCAACAATGCTTAAATGATTTTGTTCTAGTTTCGAAAATAAAGGAATTACAGCAAATTGAAGAAATTGGTCATTTTTCACTTTTTCTCTCTGGGGAAAAAACAAAAAACGGCAGCTTATTTCTGGCAACGGTAATGGAACAAGCATGAAAAAAGAGGCCATGAGTACCTAAGTCGTTTTCATTTATTTGCGCTAATAAGAAAGTTACCCATTTAGTCCCATCCAAATTGGACCACGCTGTACAGGAACCACAAAAACTTCTACTGGGCTGCCTACCGTTAAAACATGTCGCAAATTCTGGATGATTATTGATATACTGCATATGAAATTGACATAATCATCAAACTTCTCTAATGGCCATTATTACAGCCCATAAAACTGTCCAAGAAAAAGTAAAATGTGAAGTTTCTCGATGAAAAGTCTAAAACTCTTTGACCGAGAGACACTAGTCTTGTAGAAGCTCATAAGCTAGATATAACAATGCTGCGAGGAGTACTGAAGGGTTCAACTGGAGAATTTGCAACACTTAAAAGATACTGTAAAAATTAATACCGCTCAGAAATCTTTCTGGACAGCGGGAATCTTGCAAAGTTTAACTAGAAAACCATAAAACCTACTACATACTAAGGAGGGTAGCTGGTTCAAAATAATAACATCACAAAAATTATAGACCGTCAACAGCTTTAAACCGTATAAGACAACTGGAACTGATGAGATCTCCTGAAGAAATTGATCATTGAATTATCATCTCTAACTTACTTTGCTTAGATGTGAAGACAGACAAAAATAATCTTTGTACCCAAAACAGTATGTCACAGCAAAATCTTTGAGTTCAACCAGTTTGACCTTTTCTTCCAAAGACAATCAAGAAAGACTTATTGCTATAAATTATTAAGGACATTTCAATGAACGCCAAACCACATACCAACTAGTTTGGAAAATCCTGTTAGATGAGAATTCAGAAGCTAGTTAGCAAAGTGTTGATTGGAAAATAAAACATATAGAAGAAACCTTCAACGACACTTTTCAATTGGATCCGTTTTAAGAAGCAGGATGATCCAGCTATTCCTTGAGGAAGTTACAGCGGAGTGGAGGAGGGGTTCTCTGGTGTCTTCTTTCTGCATCTGCATATAGCCAAAGCTATCAGTTCTGCTTAGTATCCGATAGTGTTTAGATAGCGGTTGTGATTTCTCTATGGTCTTTGTCTTCTCCTCACTCTATCTGTACCTCCTTTACTTGCTATAACTGAATTTACCTTTTGTGGGGCACGCGGCATTTTCCGTACCTCGGCGAAGAGGGTGGATCACGAAGTACTGTTTCCCCACAACCTTAGTCTAACTACCAAGCTACGTTACCAAGGACCGCCATCACTCCATTCAGTGCCGACAACATCACAGATTTCTTTTGTTTCCATCGCCAGTACTCTTCTCCAACGCCCTCCACCAAAACACACTACAATCACTAAACATATCCAGATATAGTTCAAGACTAGTAACACCATAACTTCACAACTGCAATAACCACGTGAATCTGACTGTCCTGATACCACTAACCACATCCATAAGTTAAGCACTGATTGACCAAAGAGATGAAATCGTATAAAACGGCTAGCCATCTATGAGAACAGGAAAAAACAAGGCTATACAGATATAAAAAGAAATAAAGCACTTTCTTAGACTTAACAAGAACCATCAAAAGCATCTTCATGACTGCAATAGAAAAACTGTTGAATCTTTAACGTTCACATTGGTTGAATTAAAACCAAGTACTTGAAATAATTTTACTGGAAGTGGATTTAAAATCAGCTAAATCAAAATCAACTGATGTCAATGTATAGGCAAATGGAATAAAATCAATTCAATATTTCAATAAATTCTATTCGGTGATGTTGTCGATAGAGGGCAGAAATGGGACAGTTGCAGATAGCCCCTATGAAAAGATTTGGTACATAGACAGCTCTTGTACCTGGAAAAAACTGAAGCTTACCGAATGAAATTATTGTCAGAAAGAAGAAAACACGTTGTCAAAAGGCCGTGTAACAGCTTTGAATGAGTTGGTCACTAACAACAGAACTATCCCTTGAATGAATATCAGAGTACCAGTGCATAGAAGGAAACGAAAGGGCCGGCTTACTTACATCTCCATCACTGCGTCTTTTACAACAAAGCTAAGATTTGATCTCGATTGTTTATCCGCGAATCGTCCAGGAAACAGCAGAGAAAGTTCAAATTATAACAAGGCTGTAAACTGGCCACTTCGACTTGATAAAATACCTTAAGGCTGTCTGTCAAAAAACCAGAAATATTTCGTTCTGGACACAAGAGACAGGACTATACCAAAGGTGTGGCGGACAAATCTGGAGGTCGCAGCACATTGGTTTTGGTGCCACACACCGCAAGGAGGAAGAAAAATGAAAGACCGGATGTAATAAAGCTGGTTATGAGATGAGAATAGATAATATCAAGGTTTTTATAATTCATTGTTTAGGGTGATGCGAGAGGGGAGAACTGGTTCCCACTTTAACACTATTTTATAAATTATGATATTTGATTCATAGTTAGGTTATATCAAGACAATTCCTCATTGATTTGTTCTTAGCGTACGTGCGTAATTATAACTCATTAAGTCTAATTTGGTGATTACATTCCATACGTTAGAGCTTGACTCAACTCCGCTTCTTTTGATAGCAAACCAACACGCGTTTATTGTTAACAATTAACTTCTAGAACAAACTTTCCTAACAATTATAGAACTGCATGGAACGCCCAAATAGTAAAACAAACATGTCATGCCTATTATTTAAAATGTTGAAGTGGAAGTTCTAAAGGTTATGATATGTTATGTTATGGATATTTTAAATAAAGAAAGACGGTTGTCGTGCTGTTTTATTTTCTAATCTTTGTTATTTGCGTTTATGCTATTTTTCTCATGGTTTTCTTTTTTTTTATCAAAAAAGAACAATTATACACAGCCCACGCTGAATGACTGCTGATTTATTTCCATTATTTGTTCATGTAAAATATTAATTCGAATTAACTCTGGCAAATCGTTTAATTTAGTTAATTTATAAGTAGCACATACACATTCTCGTGATTATGATTAGTTTTAGCATAAATGCATTTGCTATTGCAAAACACCATGAAAATTCGTAAAAGGAGTGCATTCGAAAGACAAATGCTCTTTAAATAAAAGTGATCTAAATATTCACAAGGTTAGTTGCATATACAATTAGTGACTAATAAAATTGTAAGAAGCTTAGTTTTTGGATAAATGATTCATTTTTATTAAATCTTGTTTTATAAACCGCATCACCTCACCACATTTCTTATTTTAGACGATACGATAGCGAGAATATTACTGAAAATCAATAATCCATTTTTAAATTTATCATGTTTTAAAATTGATGTTTTATGTTAAACGAAAAAAATATTAAATTGGGAAGTTTACAAGATTACAAAGCGGTAGTATTTTTAAATCAGAATAAGTAGCGTAATGTGGTATGATTGTGGATGTTAGCTTGAGTTTCTACTTCAGGTGAAACTATTCTCACGAGTCACTGGGTTTACTAAATGCCAACTATTTTCACGTTCAAGTTAACCTCAAATACTCACAGGATTTATGGTGAACTTTAAACAAGCAAATAAACCAAATACCTACAGCTTAAAAATGTAATTTAACTTTAACATTATTGGAAAATGAAACATCGCGTCAATTTTCCTAGTCTACAAACAAAACCCACTAGGTAGCTACAATTAAGTAGGCCTGAAATTATTTACATTTAGTCCTTTAAACGAGCACACCCTGTCTTTCCCACACAAGCAGCACAAAGTGAACGCGGATCGATGACGACGTCCTACAGGACTTTCTCTCCTATCCAGGGAACTCTAAAGGAGGCTGTTACACCGACGCGTATCGGTGTCTAGAGTGAAATTTATTATGCAACTTGTGATGGTTTCCGGAGAATAACACTTTGCTGAAGATGTTACGAACTCTTGCTTGCCCTCCGGAATCGACTAAACAGGCCTCGTTTGCGAGAGATTTTTACGACGAACGGTTTAAAAGGCTTAAACAAGGGGATTTAAAGGTTAAACGAATTGTTATTGTTTTAAAAATATGAGGTTATTCGGTTAATTTTCGGATTTACTGTGTGATAAATTTGAGGTTAGGTTGTAAAACGAAAGCTGTGATTTAAAAGGGGTGGCTGTTTGAGATTCTCCTCATGCTGATTTTCAATTTTTTTTAACTATATATTATATGTGGTGTCGAATATAATTGAGTTTTCTTATTTAACAATATTTTTTATAGGAACCACTCAATAAAATGTTGACGTGATTTGCATAGTGAGAACATCATTTTGAGAAAGTTAAGCACACCTACGTAAAATGATTATATCTATTAAACACCGTATAAGTAGATAGAATTGCCTAAAAGCTTTTACTTCGAAAGCTTTTTTGCAGCTCTGATGCAGCACTCTAGAATGATGTAAAGAGATCTCCTATTATCTGTGACCACGTATATTTTTTTAGGAACTAATTGCTACAAAAGGTAGAATAGGTGAAACGCTGACTTGATATAGTAGATTGAAGTTCTAAGTAAATCATCTCAGACTATTTTTGTTTAGCTTGATGGGGAAATAACAAGTCATTGCAGTAGACAATGCTTCTTTATCTTATATTATTGTAGGATTTATATTTTAGTTTGAAGTCTCGATAACAAAAGCCTTGTTAAAGCTTAAAGTCACTTTTTGTGAAACACTACCTTGACACTACTACTAGCATGTTCTAGGTGATCACCAGTACACCTTTATTTATTTCGTCAAGTTTTAAAATTTTCTAGATTTCTTCTTCTTCCTTTAGTAAATATGCCAATTTGGTTTCTGAATAGGTATACCAAAATGGTTGTAATTGCAATCACGTTGGGTGCCAGTCTACAGTGGTTATCAAACTGCCACAGTAGTACGAATTTTAGACGTGTTCGTGCACATAGAACACATGGGCTGAAAAGTCCCAGGCCTAACAAATAGATGGCGCTAGTTCTATTGCATTCACCGCTTTTTCAGTTAGTACTAACCTTCAAAAGACAGCTGTTAAAATTTCATGATATTCTATTCATTATTTTGTGAGTTATTGTGCTAAGAGTGACGCTACTTTTGTTATTTTCAAAACAATGGATCAAAAACAATTTCGTGTTTTAATTTTACACTGCTTCTTGATGGGAAAAAATACCGTTCAAGCGAAGCAATGGCTTGAAAAGTGTTATGGGGACTCCGCTCCATCAGAAACAACAATAAAACGTTGGTTTGCTGACTTCAAACGTGGTCGTAGAGACACCGATGATGCAGAACGCAGTGGACGTCCAAATGAGGCGGTAACACCAGAAAACATCAAAAAAATCCACAAAATCGTTTTGAATGATCGAAAAGTGAAGTTGCGTGAGTTAGCTGACATGGTAAAGATATCAAAAGAACGTGTTGGTTTTATATTGCATGAGCATTTGACTATGAGAAAGCTCTGTTCAAAGTGGGTGCCGCGTTTGCTCACTGTTCACCAAAAACAAGAACGTGTTGATGTTTCTGAGCAGTGTTTGGCCATGTTTAAACGTAACAAACCGGAATTTTTGCGTCGATATGCGACAATGGATGAAACATGGATCCATCACTTCACTCCGGAATCAAAACGATCGTCATCTGAGTGGACAGCAACTGGTGAACCTCGTCCAAAGCGACCGAAAGCACAACAATCGGCTGGAAAGGTTATGGCCTCGGTATTTTGGGATGTGCGTGGTGTAATATTCATCGACTATCTTGAGAAGGGAAATACCATCAACAGTGAATATTATATAGCGTTATGGAGCGTTTGAAGGCCGAAATTGCAAAGAAACGACCGCATATGGCAAAGAAAAAAATTTTGTGTCATCAAGACAACGCACCGTGTCACAAGTCAATCAAAACAATGGCAAAACTACATGAATTGAACTTCGAATTGCTCCCACATCCACCGTATTCGCCAGATTTGGCTCCCAGCGACTACTGGCTGTTCGCAGACCTAAGCAAAATGCTTGCCGGTAAGAAATTTCGCTCGAATGAAGAGGTTATCGCTGAAACTGAGTCCTATTTTGAGGCAAAAGATAAATCGTTCTACAAAAGTGGTATTGAAATGTTAGAACGGCGCTGGAATGATTGGGTTGTTCTTGATGGAAATTACGTTGATGAATAAAGCTAATTTTGAACAAAAAAAACCGTGTTTCCTTTGTTAGGCCTGGGACTTTTCAGCCCATGTGTTACAACTAGATTTTCCCATTAAATGCTTCAGTGTGTGATAGAGATTCTAATGAAAATCACATCAGGTTTCAATAAAAAGGTTTTAGCATTGCCATCGGAGACGGTTTACGTTCCGAAAATATTCTCTTTATAAATAAAACCACATCAGCGTAAATAAACCGTTGGTATCAGCAAGAAATAAACCAAAACAATTTTGCAATCTCTGGAAAACGCTAAAACAAAACAAAACATTCTATAAAACCAACGCAAAAGTCGAGAAGGGATGCAATTCTGGATTTAGAGTAAAAAGTTAAAAGTTAACAAGGAAACAAACTTATCTTCTGCACTTGATACCTATTTATCTCCCAGGTGACACTATTTAACGTTTTTCTTTGTCATCCACTGCCTTTTCCTACCATGACCATGTTCTTTTCAGCCAAGTGGATAAGATAGTTATGATGAGTGGGACATCAAGTACAGACCCACTTTTCGTCCGTGACGTCCTTCTGTTGTATCAAGGGAAATCTACAAAGTCACCAGCGGCATAGCTATGATGTCATGTTGGGGTGAAACTACCTAAGAGGGCATCAACCGCAAAGGAACTCAAACCTCCCGCGCGACACAATCAAAGAATAGAAGAGAAAAAGAAAAATGGCTTTAGTAATGATGCGAGAACATGTCGTTTGGTTTTTCTTCTTTGTTACTGGAGCTGAAACAAATAAAGATAAATTAGCAACAAGCTACAACAATTGAAGCAGAAAATGGAAATAATAATAATGATTTGGGACTACTATGAGTATCAGTGGTATTTTTGAATGTACATGAGGTTTTAGAAGAATATTGGTATGGCTTGATACGATAGATGTGAGAGAGCTTTATCTGAGATTATTCAGAGTGCATTCAAATATATAATTGAAGTGTCTTCTAGCCCCAGAAGTAATAGGTTGGTAGGAAGGACTGGAAAGGCGAGTAGGATGGAATGACTAAAAATAACTAGCCTTTGGGATCTACTTTGGTCGGAAGTCTTAGAATGCAGTTTTGTTGGGTTGAGAAAAGGTCTGAAATGTATGCAATAGAAAAACTGACGATGTTGCCCACACGAGTGTGGTCAGATTCATGGGATGACTCTTATGAGTTTGAAAAAAGAAACTACGTGATCTCCTTTGCAATTACCACACCTGAGGCTGCTGGTAGGTTTACAGGACTGCATGTGTAGGGAGACGGATTGGTCGCTTAACCTGGTAGTCAGAGGTAGAGTGATCGAACTTGACGCACTGAACCGACTGGGGCTTAGAGGGATGGGACGGTTCAGAGAGAAACTTATAATCATACAATCGTAATCTCTACTAAACCTTCTACAAATGATAATTACTTATTAGCGCAAGTAGCGTGTCGCTGTTCAAGATCTTGAAGCAATTATGCCACACCTGGATCAATGAAAAGCATGCTCAGACAGGCTTGACATTATTAGCGAAGGTCTTGAAATAAGCATCTCGGATTAGACGGAAAAATGACGTGCTTGGGTTTTTAAAACTGTATTCGAGGAGGAAATTTGGCTTCTACGAAATGTTATTGCAAACCGAAAATTCTGCAAAACTAGAAAGAATATTGCCTGAGATATTAAGAGTCCTGAAATTAGATAAGTATAGACTCAATTATCTGGAGGGTCAATGGCGCGCGGCAGTTTCAGAAAAGTTGGAAGTTTGATCGGTGGAAAATTGAGCCTTTGAGACGGAATTGGTAGTCTGAAAAAGGGGACGATTAGGGGTGAACCTCCATAATGAAGGTTGTAGTAGACTTGCTGCCCACCTGCTTTATGTTTGAGTATAAGAAGCATGAAAGAACGAGATACTAAATACTGGAAACCATATAAAATGCTCTAAGCGAAGCCCTTGCCGTGATGGACGTGGATGCAGCTGCAGCTGGGATGAAGTCAGTTGTGGTAGTGAACGGGAAGCGAGAACTTGGCGAAGATCATGAGTGAAATAGATAGAATAATTTTCGAGTTGGATCTAGAAGTTCAAGACGTAGGAGTGGGCGATACAATTCCAAGACTTTTCACTTGGCGCGACGATCACGAGGTGTCAGGAATAGAATAATCCGAAATCGTTAGCGGAATATTATTATTAATCAGTGATAATGATAAACTTACACGGCGACTATCAAATTGGTCGTAATTTGGCTAAAAATCGGCGAAATATCTTATTGGTCTTTCTTGGAAGTGATTGGTTGTCCTCGTGGCTAATTAAACTAAAACGGCAAATCAGGATTAATTCTAAACAGAAATTGTATATTGAAGTTCTTGAGGGGTTTTGTTTACTTGAAGATTTCTTGGCTGATTGGAAACAGATCAGAATGATCAAGTCTGCTTTTATATGCCATTTTTTGGAGACTAAACCAAATGAATTGGCACTTGATGCTCTTTCGTAAATTTCTAAAGTTTTATATGTGTCAGAACGTCGTTTTTTACCAGTTATTTGACATACAAATATAATATAAAATGTAAATGGCATTGTTTTATGTAGGCTCTTAGAAAATGCAAAACACTCAGGTTTTTTTGGCTTTACTCCCTCCTCGCTTGAAATACAGGTGTCGTTGTGTTAACCTAGCACACCCTGTATACTGTCAAACCATACCAGGATTGTCTTGCATGTTTCCAGAATTATTAACTCTCTTCTTCCACATTTAGCGAGTTCTGTTTGGAAGTTGTCGCTTTTTCGAGGCTTTTTAATGGCTCGTTCCTTGTTTGAAATTTCTTTATCGTTTTCTAATGTTCCTTGTTCTTCGTCATTTCTTTGACTTGTAGTTTATTTTCTAATTCTAACTATGCTTCGAAATATTAAATTTTTTGAAATTCCTACTAGATCACACTGACGCGAACGCATCTGTTTGGTTCTAACTCGAGCCTTTTTCGGTATACTGGGTTTTTCCCAAATTTTTTATATTAGTGTTTAGTGGCGTTTTTCATTCGAAAGCTTTTATTTATAAGAATTTATCTAGGATTGTGCCCTAAGATCGTATAAATCTCAAATGTAATAATCGATTGCATTTCCGCTGCAACCATTTTCCCTTTTCAAATCTCCTTTGCAATATTTATATCTACATAAATACGACCTAGATTAAACGTAGCAGTTTTAAAGACAGGCTCAACATTTCACCAGATTTGCTTCAAAGCGTTGAAAATCCTAACTGCAATAAATTTTCACTATCCATAGAATCGAACCACGAGGAAATAATTGGATATCTTGATTCAACTGAAAAATTTTTCAATTTCTTTCCTTAAAGAAGGTTTTGTGATAATCTCTTCTTGGAGTTTCTAAATCGAAGGCGTCCATTTTATAGACGATTGCAGGAAAATTAAATTTTATATTGCTGCAACGCTAAACATTCAGCCGATAAAATAAAACTCGAAAAGAAAAATAGAAAAAGTCAATTTTAATCCGATGTGGTTATTTATGCAAATGAATCAGAGTTTATATAACTTCTGGCTCTTTTCCTCTCTTATTGCTTTATTTATTTGGTTCACTTAACACGAAAATTAGTCCTGAAGGGTTTGAATAATTGATTTAAAGGGGGTAAAAATTGCAAAACGCATATTCGGTTTTATTTTCCACTTTTCCAATTTTTCATTTTGAAAGTGCCAATAAAAATCTTTCATATGCGCGTATAGCAAACTTTTTAAATATTTCATAAAGTAACTTTCCCGATTTTTGCAGTAATTTCGCAACGTGCTGATAGGAGGATTGATATATGCACGTAGAGATATCGAATAGTATCGAGTTTGTCCCCAGCTGGAAAGTGCCCACCCCCTCGGTAGTATCATTCATGCACCCTCATACGTGGCTTATAGGGAAACCTTTGTAATTTAAGTTGATAAATTGTAGGGCCATTTATTTGAAACCTAACATCCGTGTTTGCTTGTTTGTTGTTAGATTGCGTTTTTATTTCCATATATTATTTTTTTTATCTGAGTGTTTTACATTTTTATGAAAGTTTCGTTATTTAACTTTTTTTAATAATTTTTATTTGACGATAAAATTACGAATAGAGGAAATGTAACTACAAACCGAGATAACTTCAAAATTAAGAGATATGGAGAGGAATTTGTGGCAGAACTCATTTCAAATCTCATCGCTTTATCTTTGAATGGGATTACATTTTGAAATTAGACAATATCCCAGTTATAAAAACTTTTATTGTAATTTCACTAAACGACTTAATATTCTGGGAAGTAAACAAAACTTTCTGATGGGTATTTCTCGTAATAATGGAAAAGTTGCATTAAAATATTTTCAAATTAAATGTTGCTGATGCTATTACACGAATAATAGATTTTGCGTCAACAAGACGATGATGTATTACCTGAGGGCGTTTGATCGCTTTTCAAGCTTTAGGCTTGTATACACAGACCATCCCTGGAATTTAGCATGGCCAGTCTACTGGAAATTTCTCGAATTAGAATATTGCACATAGTTTCCGAGCAAACTATGTTAGTAAGGTTTTGATTAAAATTGAACGTAACTAATACGGCCGACATTTTAAATTGTACGCTCCTACTGCAATTCGTTAAAAATAAATTTTATCGAAGCGAATTTTCCTTTTCTCTTTCGATGGTAATACTAAAAAAGAAATCATTTTATTTCCAGTGAAAATTTCTTATAAAATCGAGCACTTTTCGTACGTTTCCATTACGTTCTAAAATGAGGACGAGCTAAAAGCAACACGTTTCTGTTTAACTCAGAACACGTTTTATTCATTAGTGCTCGTTACTTTTATGCTTTCAGTAAAAGCTCTAACGTAGAACACATATTTTTGGATTTGTTTAAATATAAAAGTCAAATAGAATGAGGTAATTAGCACGAAATTGTAGATTTTAAATTTACTTTATTTGTAAAAAAAATACATTTTTGTCTTGGAAATTCTTTTATTTACAGGAACAATTTTATTGTCGTCAATTTGGTTTTTTCTTCCATCATAATTACAACGCAGTTTGATTTTTCTAACTGGCCTAAAATTGAAACTCGAATAAAAAGAAATGAATTCCTTTATCAATTCATACAATTTAACAACTTGCTTTTAGACCTTTGATTCCTTTTGTTTAAAAGCAAAGTGTGACAATAACAGTTTGCACATTTGTACATTGGGGTTACTGAGAAACACAATCACATTAATGTCTAAAAATAGAGTACTCAAATGCACAGATATTCTCAATTATAATGACGCATTTCGTTTTTACACAAATCACATAATCATCAATGCTATTGCTATGGGTGGGTGTAAAGTAGCTCTTGCTTATCCAGGTGTTCACAAACCAATCGACAGATCCGAAATCAAAAAGAAGGTTATTCAAAGATAAAGTCGTACGTTGGCTAAAACGTTTAAACTTATCTTGCAGGAAGCTTAATTTTTCTTAATTTCTGCTACCGTCTATTTTAAATTGTTGTTGGTAACTTACCTTTTCACGAATATCTTCCCTTGTAATTGTTTGTTACTATTTCTAAACCTTAACAGACGATGAATTCTTCTAGCACACCTGCTAAGATGTTTTTAGAACCTACAGCGATTCTGATTTGCCAGCAATGTCGTTTTCTGGGAATCACTGCCCTGTCTCTCACCAATAATCCATAATAGTCTTCACATGTTACTTTTTCTCATTTCTTAACTTTGTGATATTCTTGGCTCTGCTGTAGGACTTTAAGAGTTTCTGCTTCACGATCGCCCATGTCCTTTCTCTTGGCCTTCGAGACAGTTATGAGGATTGAATTTCGGGACAAAATTCGAGTTATTGCCATTTATTCGTCTCACCACAACAGTGATTGTAAAAAGCTGAGACCAAATCCGGCCACAACAAAACGATCCTTTGTCAGATTCCGCAAACGGTTTGATTTGTGCTTCCAGATACTCTTTTTTGTAGATATTTTGATGGATCATACCTTTGGTAATGAGAGGGTCAGTTCTAGGCCAGACGTACAAAGCTTACTTGTTTCTGCCTTTTTCTCCATCGAAATCATCGTCGGATTTGTTGTAGTAAATAAATTGTGACCAAGAATCTTCAAGAAGTCGGCTCTGACGTCGTCAAAATCCCTGATCATCCAACTTGACTTTATGAATTTGAAATCTTGATTAATTCTTGACCTTCTGGACCATTGAATGAGAGCAGTTCCGCTTCCTGAATATCTGAATAACATCCATGACAATTCAGGTTCTTTTTGACGATCGCCCATCACGGCAGTATTTTAACGATCACCGCATCTTTAGCTGAGTTATATTGGTGTTTTGTGGACACTGCAATTTAGTCATGGTACTGAGGCCCGTACTGGTTCCCATTTTCATCTGGAGTGAATGCACTGTCTTCCTGGAGGTGAATACTGGTTGAATTAAAGACAGATTGTGGGTGACGGTACTAGCCATTCTAGTAGTTGAGGCAGGTATTCCGATCGGTCAGTTAATGGTAAACGATTTGTCACTAGACTCAATGGGGGTAATAACACTCTAACGGCAAACTGGGTAACAACAGATTGTTTAACATTGGGAAGTGGTGATGGTGGCTAGGATGAAAAGGACGTACTCGTACTAACTTCGAGATCTTGATACAAGAGGAGATTTTTATATAATCTATCTAACTACGGCAATAAGTCAAAATTTTATTTGTCAACATAGGGCCTACTAGCATTTTCACACTTAGTCTATCGTTGTTCCATAAATGCAATATCCTCAAAATAAAACATTCTTTTGGTCACTCTGCAAAACATTCCTGCACGACATCTTTTAGCTCTTTATCGAATGAAGAACGGCGTTCTCGCAAATGTTTCTTTACTTTAGGAAACAGATAGTAGTTACTAGTTGATAAGTTAGAGCTAGCTATAAGATAGATGTCTCTGAAATGTCTTCTGAGCAAAATTGAGATTTTTGTTCTCAAGTATAGCAGCTTTTAGATTTTAGTACTTTTGCGGCGACTGTAGCTATCAAGTCTTTTGGCGGAGATTATGTCTTTACCTTTTCTAGAGACCCACTGCGTCGATTCCTATTTTTGAATGGATTACAATAGTACACCAACGTCTCATCACTACTTACAATTTTCGAAAACAAATCATTGTCATGAGCTAACGTTGCTAAACTTTCTTTGCAAATTTGTCTCCTGCACAACTTTTGTTCTGGACTAAACAATCTCAAAACCCAAAGTGCTAACGGTGCAAAATTTTCAAAGCAGTGATTTCTCATACTCCTACTTCCTTTGAAATGACTGAAACCTTTATCATTTGATCTGTCAACGCTAAAATTCTTAATTTCGTTGATAGTTTTTTTAAATAAATTTCCTCTTCCATAAAGACAGCTCAGACCAAAATCTCACTTGACGGTAATCGTTCTTACGTGGAAAGTTTTTCATCTATTGACCTCCTTGACTGAGAACTTTGTGGCTGTTTTTGCGTTCGAGCTTTGATTATCTCATCGAAACTACAAGCATTTCTTGATTTGTAGCAAACTTGATGCCACAGCAATTTGACAAGAAACAGTTGTTTACATAAAAAAGTCTCCTCTCGTGCTTATTCATTAAATTATGACACCGTTGAGGTGTCGATTGGTTCATCAAATTGATGTTGAATTTCTTCTAGTGGGCGGTTCTTTGAGGTTAAGTAAACAGTGACATCAGAAAGTCCTTGTCCAACAGCACATCATACATAAACAGACGTGCAACTAGTAGTACTTATGTTTTCTTCAGCATTATGAACAATCTTTTTTACAAGGGCTTGTATGTCAACGAACAGTATTTGTGCCACATTTGGTGTCTAGTAAGGCAAAAAAGGCATAATATTTGATACTTATCGGTTTCTGGTTGCTTCATAGCCAGACACTCGGATTCTTCTAATTTTGGCACAGGCAGCTTCTAGACATTCTTTTCACATATTGAATAGGATTAGGTTGGCTTATTTTTGCACTACAAACGGTAGTTGCAAAGGAATCCATAAATGTTCACATTTATTGTTTTCATCACTAACTCATGCCCAAATCTTCCAACTAGAGCTTAAGTAACTTTTTTAGTCCATTTGATTGTCTTGTTCACGGAGTTTGGAGTTGAGCGATCTATTTACGCCGAAACGTCTTTCGCTTATATTTTTTTATAAACGCTTTCGTAAGTTTTCTCAGCCAGATTAAATCGGAAATGGTGGTACAGTCGAATCTTAGATACTGGTGTTCTGACATACATGTTAAAGTCAGGGAAAAAGAACTAAAGATGTTTGCATCATTTCTCCATAAATATAGATGATGACATGCCAAATCTCACGTCGTAGGAATTAAGCAATTTGGTCACAGTCAACTAGACTGTGAATTTCGTCTTTTTGCGTAGTACAAACCAAAGCAGAACGCAATTTGCGCTTTTCGACTTGACAAGTCTCTGCGCATCGTGGTGACACAAACTGATCTGCTCCGTGGAAAAAGGAACGGTTTGCCGCCAAATTAAAAACAACAAAACTTTTATTTTTAAAATAAAAAAAACAACACTTAACATAAGATATGAAGTGGCATGTAATTTGTTCATGTTTCCGTCTAGATTATAAAATATTACTAAACACTAATTACGGCTTATAGCCGTGATAAGTGATAACCTCTCTGATTATGGTTGATATTGACACAGAAATTCACATAAAAACTGTCTAATGGTAAGTATATAAATATGTTATCTCAATATTCTCGTTTATCTGTATTTTGCATTTGTAGGTAAACTTTTTTTTAAACTACGTACATATCTCTAATATATACAAATTAATAATGGCCTCTTTATAAAATAAATTATTAGAAAACGTAAAGTATTAAGCGTAAACAGTAATTTATTTAGCTGATTTTTCCATATTCACGTAACATTACCATTGACCATGACCCCTGAGACAAGACGTGCTAAAATCATGCGATGATTTACCATTTTATTCAGTTTTATTTCTGAATCCTTCCGGACGTGACTAAACTTTGCGGCGGCCGGCAGTGAATAGCAAGAAAACGAAAATTAAGTAGACGCTGTTAATTTCTCTTGACAACTATCTTGTCAGGATGTGTGAGAAGTCCCTCTCTACCAATTAAAAGAAAAGCGGGAGCTACCACTTGAGAGTTTTTACGGCAATCGTAAAGATGTGCACGTGGTATATGGGCACGTGCCAACGCTAAATTGCTATCATGACTCACAGATAAAGTGTTGTGTTACGTATACATTCATTAAGGTGGGTGCAGATGTTTGTGATATGTGCCATGTTTTGTTTTTACTTCTAATTTATCGTGTAAGTTTTTTCGTTTCATTCAAAACTTTGAAGGAATTCATAAATAATTCTGAAAGTAAAAAAATTGTTTTTGTTTAGAGGTGCACATTTAGTACTTACGAATGTTTTTTGCTGCTCATTCTATTGTATTACCCTTAATTGAATAAATAATGAGGACCAGTGTACCGGAAAACATTTAATGTAAAATCTCTTTTGAAATTTTCCAACTTTCACATTCGTTACCTGTCAGAAACAAAATGAATGCAAAACTTCCTCTGGGTTATAGCGAGTGAATTTATTTAGAGTTATATAAAATTACCTAGAAGCCCCCACGTGCAAGTTAAATTAACTGAAACACCGAAATTGATCATTTTGTTTAGAAAGTGCGCACATTTAATCCCATTTTCGGTCTCATTTCGGTGCTTTGCTTATTCTCAGGATATTTAGTTGGAAACCAGACATAAAATCAACTAAATGAACAGATAGCATGTCTAATGGATTATATTCCTTGATCGCATTACACATGAGAGAGTAATTGTATCATTATGTCTGGTGAAATTCATGGTTCTAAACTTCTACCCCCTATAGATTATTACCGAACGTAGTAATGGAGATTCCTGCAATTTATACAGAATTTAACTCTTCATTATTTCTGATGAGTAGTAGATGAATGGTTCTCACAGTGTAGATGGTAGAACTTAACATTAACCGTACATTATGGTCTGCATAATTTATTTCCGGTAGTTTGGAAAAGGGATGTTGTCTAATTTCCTTATTCACGCAATCGAAAAAAATCAATATTTGTGTGTTAAGGTTTTAAAGTACTCTAATTCGCACTTTAGAATTTTCTTTTTTTAACTCTGCTATTTATGATCGTTTTAGTTTTTGTTTGCTAAAACTAATTTTCCTCTCATTAAGAATAACTATGATCCAAAGATATCTTGACATTATCGTTTTTTATCTTGCTTTCTTTCAAACAGTAGACTGAAATGTCATCATCTAATCTGCAAAGATAGTACAATGGTATAAAGCAGTAAGTACGAGTTTTCAAACGAAAAATTAAATCTAAAGTTTCGGTCTCTCTGGAAAATAAATGTCTAAGCAAATGAAGTAGTAACATTGTAGCAAACTTTAAAAAAGTGTACATTTCCGTGAACCATTAAAGGGCGTTGCGCGAGCATGTTGTTTCCTGTGCTCTATGGGCTTTTCGCGAGCATAAACTTGCAACATACTTCTATTTGGATGAATTTAATTCAACAACAAATGGAAAACTGGCAAATCAGCATGAGAACGCCTCCCACAACTTTTTTTTCGTTTGTTTGTTGGCTGCTCGGTTTACTGTTTACTCTCTAGTGTGTACGAAGCTTAAATTAGTAACGTCACTTCTGTGAAGATTATATTTCTTCGTCTCTAAAGCCCGGTTCAGACTTGGACATTTTTTTGAGAACAAACAGTTTTCACGAAAGAATGCTCGAGTCTGTAGGCGCTGACCTAATTACTGCTACTAAGCACATGTATAGTAACGATCGTTTTTGTCAATATGGTGGGCGTTCCAAATTGTTTATATATTAGTTGAATTGTTTTGTAAAAGTTTGCACTTCTTCCCACGTAGTATTGAGCTGTTAGCAGATCTTTTATGTACTCTAGTTCTCAGAAGATTTAGCTCTGCCTTAACATCTTACTCTTGTATTAAGCTAGTCGATTAGGGATGGTTTTGAGATTAGAAACTAAAGTTACTGATGTGTGTATTTGCGTGATTAAACTGTTGTTTTCGAACAGAGCCAGGAATATGACATTGATCACAAACTATCCATGCTTGAGAATCAGAACACTTACTGTATAATATGGTGTTGGTCTTTTGAGATCAATTAGTACTAAAGTTACAATTGTCGACAAATTGGTTCAGTTCGTGACGACTATTTCAGCAAGGATATATTTCTTTGAGTTCTGGTATTTCAAGATCATCAATGCATTTAGATCAGATAGAACCATACACAGTCGCAGTTCACTAACTTCATTCAGAATCACTTAGCTTCTTACTGATGTATTAAATTCAATATTCATCATAACTTTAACATATCAAGCTTGCTGCTTCAGCTTTAAATATTTCAAATTGGAACATATTCGGATCATAAATAGTCCGACTCTATTTTGTGCAATCTAATGTAAATTAATGTAATATTTACACTCCTGGCCAATTCAAGTGCAACAGATTAAGATTACATTCAAATCCTTTTTGTTTATTTGGAGATAAATATTATACTGTAAATAGGACATCTGCACTAGTATTTGTGTTGATTTTGAGTAACATATGACTGTACTTTTTCATAACCACTGACAGAACTCGTTTGCTCGCAACTGTCAACTGTTCTACTCTTAAAAGATGTCAAACTACAATTAGGTAATGATCCTGAAAAACGAGTTTTTTTGTTCTCAAATTTTTTCTCAATCTACTAACAGAAAACGTTGGTTTCGTTTTAACAGTTGTGCCTTTGCAAAAACTAAAAATTGCGTTGGGGAATAACCTTACAACTGTTACTCAATACAATTAACTACGCGTTTATGCCTTTTATAAGTCATGCTCATGCAGATTTGTTTTTTTTTTTGTTTAAATTTCGTCACGATCGTGCTCGCATTTTCACTAGTTGTTAGTTCTACGATTACTTAGTAAAGAATTACAGTCACAAAAATTGTTACTTCTGAAAATAGAGCAAAATGGCATTCATAATCTTAGTTCCAGTGCATCTATCTTTGGAATTCGCTGGTTCAGTGAGCTGTACAGATGCTCAAATAACAATCAAACCTTAGTAGAGTGTTTAGTCTATTTGTGTTGATTCCCTTTATCTAGATTTCTAGAACACTAGAACCGCTTATCTGAAACTGCTATCGCATAGTTAGCGTTCATTTAAGAGCAACTGATGTAGCCTAAATGAAACTGTGACAACTTAGATTTATTTGGACACTTGGGCTAAATGTTTTTTTTTTATTTTAGTAGATGTGACGTGCTCATTTTTGCCTTTAAGTTAGCTAATAAGTAAACAGATCTTCATTTCTGATTTTGGCTAAATTGAAATTGCTTTTTGACCGTAACAAATTATTTATGAAATATTAAATTTCAATTAACGTCGTTCATTACCTGACTGCAACTCTGGAATAACCCCCACGTTTCCTCTTCTGACTCAACAGCTTATTCAGATTATCCTACTTGTTTTTTATCTATTAGCGAGATCTACAGAAAAGAATATGAGTGAATACATTTGTTTGGTCACAGAAACGGGGGTGCTGAATTAGAGTTAGCACACGGACGCTATAATGTCATATAATGACTGAAAATACTTGGTATTCCATCATCATCCTCTAGGAAGTATGTCCAAAAACCACTGATGATGTATATTTAAGAAACATTTATAGTAAAAGATAAAGGTGTTTGAAATAGAAATGGGCATTTGGCGTAAACTGCATTAATCAGATTTGACATAGAATATCTGTTTGTGGACATTGGAGTGATAGTGGTTACAACGATGGTTGACTTGTAATATAGGTGCTGCGAAGGAAAAAGTGGCTTTGCTTAAGTTAGATGATCCTTGGTGGAGAGGATTCCGCAGCAGTTGGCACATTTTGCTCGAGATGTTATTACTGAAATGCCTTATGACACTGCTAACAAACGTTTTGCAATTATGATTGAACGGGTAGCAGCTTGAATGTGAAAACAAAAAAACTCGACACTGTTTGTCATTTTTGATGAATTGGACTATATATATATCTAGAAATGATCTATAGAATGGATTCTATTGCCATAGAGAGGATGTATCTTTTCTCTATGGGTTTTGACAGTTACAGGCAATATGCTGATGCTGCGCATCGTTTAAGTTTCTGACTTTCGTGAAAATACGTTGGAATCGAGAAAATTCAAGAGATATGCTCGTCAATTTTTGTTTATTTCTGATTATCATGAGAGAAATGTTGTGTTGCGTTCTAGGGGCATTTTTCTTGTCGGTATCATCCATATTTATGAAAATCTTCGCCACTGGTGCGTGTTTCGTTGGTAATGAAACCTGGCCTTCCATCTTCACAAAACTGTTTCCAAAAAATGACGCTTTTAAGTGGTTCACTTTTCTAGATAAATGGATCAATCACTTAAAGTACAGGATTGTCTTAGACTTCTTCATCAATTAACCTTCTAAAAATTAATTTTCTACAGATTTCTTTTCTCATACTTTTTAAATTAATAAATTTTGTGTCCTTTCGAATAATAAAAAGTACACAGATACGCATTTTTCTAATGATGTCTTTTTCATACAATAATCTTGACATCTCCTTTTAAAGAGAATGTATAGAAAAGTGAAACATCATACATATATGTATACCACACATAACGGTTGATGTTATTGTGTATAGTTACAAATTTATGAATAATACAGGTCTTTTATAAATCCGGTCAACCTGTTGCCTTGTAGAAGTATCTTGTTAATATATCATGCTTATCCTGGTCAGCAGAACAAAAGCTATTGTTGAGTTGCAAAAGATGCACTTGCAAAATATATTACCCAGCGTTCACTATTTATTATGTATCCGTATGAAATGTATCATTTATTCCATTGTTATCGCCGTCGCTATCCATTAGCATAATCCATTATACCATCTTTAGCGAATGGAATTGCATTCGTGCCGGTAACGTTTGATTTATTGCCGAAATAATACGCGAACGACCCATTGCAAAATAAATTTTGTTTTATTTTTGGACTATGCAAGAGTATCATCCGACAGGAGGATCAAAGAAAAATCTCGAATTATAAGAAAATTTTACGTATCAAATATATTCAGGCCGTCGATCAAAGGGTCGAAGATAACCGACTAATAACAGGTCAGTGAGCTTGATTCTCTGTCAAAGCTTTTATCTTTTTCTTTCCGTCTCATATCTAAAGAAAAAAGCTCATTAAAATTAAAAAAAACTTTCCTTTTTTAGTTTTGAAGTTTTTCAGTTTAATAAATACCAATAAAGAAATACGAGGTTGATAGATAATTGAATAACAAAACTTGATTATTATGATCAGTAAATATTCCCTTAGCAAAATCCCTTGACAATAATCGTCACGGATCAAGAACATTACTTATCTTTAAGGGTGAAAAATGAGCAAAAGTTTAATTGTACTCGAAGTAAATGGAGATAATTTGTCAGCACTTCGACTTTGTGCAAGTTCGGCGTGTAACTCCTCCTGCACTTTGAAAGTTGAAATATCTGCTCACAGAAAAATGACAAATTTTAATGTAGTTTACAATTAATTATAATTAGTATGACATTGTGCTTTCCACAAAAGATTCTATAGCATGTACTAGTCGACATAGCAACCATATAGTACCCAATTAATGCTTGTTTAGTTCCTTGATCTTCTGGATGTTATATCACTTTTATTCTTTAATTAGATTTTTTTGCTTGCCGTGCTGGCTTGCATTTCCGCATGAAACGGGCTACGCCTGCATTCAACATGAGGCGTGCTGTGAATTTTAATACTAGTTTCGCTTTTATGTGATGAAACATTTCTATATATTAGATGCATGTGTAGCATATTTCGTACTATTTTAGCTGCCATTCAACTTGAAGAGATGTGGAAAACGGAAGATCTATGAGAATTACGTACGTAATAAAATTTGTTAAATGGTATCAACTGCCAACAACAATAGTTGTTTCCATATTTACAACAAAAGTGTTAACAGTTGCAACTTAAAGAAAAGAAAGTAATTACGTACAGGTCTTTAATTTTAATTTAATTAAAGAAGTATCTATTATGAAATGAAATAGAGCTTCAAGGGTCAGGTCTAAGAATCATAAGAATGATAGTAATCCCCCACACTTAATTTCAGATATTTAGGAAATCATTAGAGATATGAGATCGATGAAAGATCTTAATTTGTTTTGAGAATAACGTCCAAAAGCAAGAAGTTCAGATATATTTTTGCCAACCATAACTTTAATAATTAGGAATTTTTTTAATCAGAAAAACCTTTCCAAACATTTCTGATCTATTCATACTTTGTGCAACTTTGCGGTTTTTGCAGAATCATCATCAGGTTGATTTTTCTTATGGACAGTCACTTAATATCTGTGGAGTTCTTTTTTTTTACTCTCTAAAGACTAAAACCAGGGTGAATTTTTAATATCAGATCAAGACCAAGACTTGCATCAGTTTTGATTGATTTTGAGATGAAGACGAAAACTGAAAATTTATCATCAAGGCTTATCAATATATGAAATATTCTTAGTTCGAGCTTCTACTGTTAATGACAGAAAACCCTTTATACAGGATTAGATTACTAATCAATTTTTGCATTATACATTTTCTGATTTTTCCTTTTTTGCTGAACTTACTCTGTTGATGAACATATGCAGTAAAATCTCCGTAAAGCACCTAAGGGACAAATCAAAAATACAAGGACTGATGGCAATATAAACTATTGCATACTCTAGCTTAAGGTCTAATCAACGACATCGGCTAGGGTGTTCACTCAATAACGTCTTTTGATCCCAGAAAGACTACAGTAAGTGTGGTCTTTAAACAGCTCATAGAACAAAAAACAATCAAAGCTTCGTTAAGTTTGGGCAATAGATAAGGATTATACGTACTTCATCGGGAGCTTAAGGGATCTGACTCATACTATGTACACAGTTCGGTGAGTTGGGTGGATATTTATAATAAGCTCAAACTGACTTATAAGATACTTAGCTTTTTATAACTTAATTTAAAAAGCTTCTAAATAGTTCTATTTTACTCAAATACAATGTATCTTATGCAAAGAATAAGAAAGCAATTTCTTTTATAACATAAGATGCTAGAACTACTTATATAAGCATTTGAGGTGGTGTAAGATACTTTCTTTATCGATATCAGTCACAGTTTTCTTTTAACAAAGAATTCGCAGAGAACCTTTTTTACTTTGAAAAACATTGCGGTTGCGTAGATATGAAAGGAAGAAATTCAAGCTTAGATGTACATTTGAGATGCAATGTTATAGTGGTGAGTAGTGTGCAATCAAAACACTGAGTGTGAGATTTTTCCTTTTTTCATACAGGCTTGTGCGTTGGTCAGCGTATTATACGCTGTGTTGGTTGGCCACTAACTGCTCTAGGAAAAGCGGACTATTCCTTTGGCGATTATCAAAATATATTCGCAAATTCTGAAAAAGGATCCTCCGAGTTTTAGAAAATGGAATTTGTGTACTACGACGTCTTATAAATGAGAGTAGATGGCGATGGCGGTGGAGGTTTCCACAGGTACAGCCAAAACCGCAAGACCAAACGTGGAATTTTAAAATAACAGAGCCTGATGATAATACGAAAAGAAACATGTTGGTAGTCCCTACATCCAACGTAGTATAGCAAGGGAAGACAAAAAGTCACTTTATCTTTGAATATTACCGCTTTATGCATACTTTTAAAGAGATTTTAATTCTTGTTGGTACAAAGACACTGCAAATTATTCTATCTAAACAAACTTTACTAGCAACAAATATTTATTAGTCTACAAATTTTGACACTCGGGCCCATAGAGTTCCATTCATAAAAAATCTCCTGAAGACTAACATTTGTAGATTAAAGTTTCGATAGGAATTCAGTAACTGCATAACAACCTTCAAAGAATATGAGTTCCAGAGGCTCCTAAAAGTGCAGATTTGTTGCTGGATAGAAGAATGTTAGGCTCCGCATTTATACGTTTGATTGATGTTCCGGTCACGGTGTTTAAAAAAATATGTGTGGTAGTGTCATTGGCATCTAAAGCAAATATTCATTTTATTCTAAAGAATTCTTAAGTACATAATTAAGAGAATTAATTGAATTGGTAGGAGTTAAGCTTGTTCACAGTGGAACAAATTTGCAAATTTCTGTAGATAATATTGCAGAAAGCAAAATAAAGAATAGTTTCATAGATCGTCCGCTAATTTATTTATTATACTTGAATACAATCAAATTGATTGTTGTGTTTTGTTAACAAGCAAAACAAAAAGGCTTCTTAACTATTAAAATTATGCTTTGTTTATGGAGATCATAAAATTAATCACCAACCAACCTTCCAAATTATATTCAGAAATTCACCTCTTTGTTATTGTAGCTTACGTTCAACGAGCATGGTAACAGGAGCGTAATGGAATTCTGTTGTTAAATAAAATTATCCTTAATATATTTTACAAACTTTACTTTTCATAAATATCTATTAATTTTTTTTTTCGTTATATAATGGCCATTATTTAGTATTATTTTTTTCTTCTCCCCTGTGTTTACTTCCTTTTTTTAATGTCAGGGAAAATAATAAAAGTTTTCGTTTTCTCTTAGATTTTATCAATTTTTGTTTCAAAACTTTTTCCGTTGACCCGCTGGAGAAGCCTATATTTCACGATGACGTGTATTGTTAGGATCACTTGATACCTATTATTTGTCTTGGTTTCATATATATATAGCAGCAGCTGAAGATTGATTGATTGTTTATTCTATCTTGTATTTTTCATTTATCCCTATACCTATTTGTATAGCTTGAAATCTGTGCTGTTTCTCTACTGTGATTAATCGATAGATATTTGTCCACTATTCTCATTCAATACAGTTTTACTTCTACAGAGCATTTATTAATTGCGAGTTTAAATAAAAATAACACCAGAAATTTTTCTGCATGAATTGAAGATTTCGCTACTTATTTATGCAAAAGAAGCCTTGATGTGTTGTTAATTACAGATTATCCATAAAATCGTGCATATTATTCAAGCTCATTAAGAATCCAAAAAGCGGAAAAACAGCTGTTGCCTGAAATTTTAAAACCACACATGCCTTTCAAAGTCATTACTGTTAACAAATATTGCATTAAAATAATTTTGAATAAAATATTAAACAAAATCTGTTTGTAAATAGTTTTTGTGTTATTGCGCGACATTGAAATTCTAAAAAAGAAAATATGAAACGTGAATGTTAAATCATCTATATTTATTTCTCAAGATTCTACTTCTATTTATTGCTTATTTCTAGCTAACCTAGAGCGATGCAAATGAAATAGGCACTGAGCCGGGTCCAATAATCAAATTGTTATCAATACAAGATACTCAATTTCATTAATTCGGCCCTGATTGGGAGTGTATAGAACCTCACAGAGTATAACAAAGCCATCAGAAGAGCCAAATGCGCATCTTTGTAAAGTACTGTTAGGGGATTGAACAGGTTCCCAAAGGTGCCAGACTGTAGAAACTCTTCATGAAGAATTGTGGAGATAGGATTGGCTCTATCAAGAAAGAGGAAGGGGATACACTGATACTTGAATGGAAGCACTGGGACTATTGCTTCAGACTAATTTTCCGGTGTCAATGGCCCTCGACGCAGCAGAGGACAAACCAAACCTAGTCACCAAAGCTGAATGTCAACTCGGCATATGGATAGTAAATCAAACAACAATTGAATGAACAGTGAACAATTTCCACCTACTCAAATTTATCAAGAAGTTTGCTTAGGATCGGTTTAGCACTAGCATTAAGGGAGATCAAGATCATTTTTGTATCTATACTTAGGTGTGAATCTTAAATCTTTTCTGTCCATTAGTCTGACGTCATTCCACCTAAACCTTTTAGAGAAGTTGATTGAGGAATATGTAAAGAAATCCTTAAAAATCCTACAAAATAGCCATTTACAAAGTAGTTCACAGAATAGAAACCACGCAAAAATGTAAGAAAGTAGAAGACAGTGATATAATATGCGAATGGATTACCAATTACCTTCAGCATATGACTAGACCGTGGAGCTATACCATCCGCGCAGGGCTGGTGGATAACCTCCTACAGAAACTACCCGATGTTATCCTACATCAATACTGCAATATTTCAGAAAAGTTTGGAAGAACTGTATCGAAAATGATTGTTGAAAAATAGTGCAAAAAAACGTGTCTGTCTGTTAATCCGCCAAAGACATCTTCCGTGCCATCCACCAGAAAGAGGGTACCGTTTGAGACGAGAGAGTTTTACATTTCTCAAAACTGAGAAAGAGGTCAAGTATTGAAACTAATAAACTGACTTTCAAACCTATCTGGAAAGAATAACAAGCAAAGCTACAAGAACCCTTTGGACATATAGAAGATGGTTTGGTAGGAACTGGAGGCTTTCTCTTCATGATGTTCTTCTATATTCATAACGATAATGGTTATGCATGGTGACCCAGAACACTGATAAATAATTGTAGAAATATATGAAGCAGGGCACAACGACTAGCTTGCTTAGGAATTACCGGAGCGATGCCATCAGCGTCCACGGCAGCCATTGAGGCCCTGTTAGATCTGTCTGATATTATCCGATAAGGAATATGCGCCGCACCGGGGCCAATTGTCAAATTATTTCATATGCACAATCTAGTATTAGTCTAGGGCACCCAAGAAACTAGGTCAAGTGATATTTATCATTATTGAGAATATGTTCTGCTTAACCCAATACCTGAATGGTCTAAGACCAAACAGACGCAATACATGTAAAAAAGGAATTTTTTCTCATTTGTACATTTTCTTCACATTATATGTGGAAAAATCGACTATAGCCAGTGACTTGTCTTCAACTCTGCAGATCCTAGGACAGAGATCGGCAGGATTTTTTCTTAAAAATAAAAATTCCCGTTCTCTTTATAAATGCCACACATTTCTTTCAAAACTAGTACATTCTCAGTTACTAGATATGCTGATAAGATAAAAGTTTACCATTTGTTTGAGTTGAAAAGCTGAAGAAACAGTTATGCTTAGCCATACCTACACTACTAAATCCGAAAGCCTTATTTATAGCTGAATAATATGTTACTGCAATCTTTTTCGAAATACTTTTCTTCTATTGCAATGTATACCTATCCCAAGACCACGCTGTCGTTGTATAGTAGGCATACACCATTAAATAGTCGCAGAAAAACGTTAATAGGAATGCGTTTTAGAATAAAGATTAAAGAAAAGAAAAGCTCAAGTCTGTAAAAAAAGGTGAAAAAGGTGAAAAGCAAATGTAACCCATTTCTGTCACTTTAATCAAAACAACGATGCGAAAAGTCGGTTGATTACAACTGCTTACTGCTATTGCTCATGCTTTATTTTATTTATTTTTGATTTCTCTAGAGAACGTACTAGGTGTCGTTTGCCTCAAAACTTCAACACATAACATTGATCGTTCGTACATTAAATACTTACAATTCTGTAATAAACTGTATATAGGCTCGCCTCTTATACCCTTAATAGGGTTTCTGTTCTGGACGTCCGTGGTTTTAATGCTCTAGATTTCTAGAAAACAAGCTAGACTCATCCGGTTCCCCATAGGTAAATCTAGAAGAGCTTCCACTTCCCAAATTATTTCGGCCTAGTAAATATCTGCAAACGTAGTGATTTACCAGCTGTACTTCCGAATTACTGGATTGGTAAACTGACCACTTTACCTACTGGGACAGCATCGCTGCTAAAATAAATAAACACCACTAAATCAGTGATGTTTCTTGATTTTATAAAAATAACGTTTGAATATGGATCATTTTGTCAACTGAACCCTGATGAGCTTTAGGTTTTTCTATTAAAATCAAGGGGCCGTCGATGAGCAATTTAGTCTGTTTGGGTTACTGCCTTCTCATGGTCTAATGCTCTTCTTCTGTAAAATCGCAGCTTAATAACTCGTTTTATATAGACACTAAGTATGATCTATTAACTTCCATAATGTTACAATCCTGGCACAGTGCAGTTTGGATAACTCATTCTAACTTAACGTAGAAGCGAAACCTTTTTGAATTACAGAGAAGCTGCAGAGCATTTCTACAGTTCCATATTCTTGCCTGAAATATAAACAATAGACATACTATATGATCTTTTGCAGAATAAAACTAGGCTGCTATTAGTATTGCAATCCTTCTTGAACCCATTTGTAAATAAGATGCGGACGGTTATTATTTCCTCTATCAAGCAGTTAATGTATCTTCGTTTAAGCGTTTCAGTAACACGTCACAATAACCTCTATAATATAGTGTTGATCACATTCTAACATCTTCTGGAATCTCAATCTGAATAAATAACGGAGCAGTCGATATTAGATACAGCCCTCTTCAACCCCGGATTTAATAAATTTCTATTTAAAATCTTTAGACGTCACTGGTGCAATTTAATACAAGTACACAGAGGCTTCTAATGCAACTGATAGTCCCGGGGCATCCCCGGGCCGACTGTTCTCACTAGGGTTTTTCCGCGGTTTTCCCTAGTGGTCAAGACGAATGCCGGAACAGAAATTTCCACGGACCCACCACCACCGCATACAAACGCACCGCATCAGCCCCCCTTCTTCTCCGCCGTTAAACACCGAGGAACCGTTCCGCACCACCACCACATAACACCCACTGCAGCTGCTGCTACACTTACACATACAACTACCACAACCACACAATACACACACACATTCAGTACACAGGACGAGCACGAGCCGAACCGGATTCTAAGTCGCTCACTCCACACAATCCCCCATTTCAAAAAGGCCGAAGAAGCTCCACGGGGAGCCTATAACGGCCTTCCGCCTTCGGCGGGAAATTAACTTTGTTGACTGATGCAACTGATGTTCTTCTCATCTAATTCTTGGTTTCTAAACTGTTTATTTTTTACCAAAATATTTCTCATTAATATTCAGGGGCAATTAAAGTAAATAAAAGAGTTGTTGATTGTTTATTTTCAGTCAGAGGTTTCCAAGATCTGCATTATATATTTTTTAGCGTCGTCGGTACTCCAAAGGTTCATACCTCATGGTCTTGACTGCAAAAGCAGCAAAACGACAATTTTCTTTTGCAGTAATGTATTTCTTGTGTTTTTGCTTCTCTGTAGTGCAGCGTTAGCCGCAAATCCAATACTATGGACGTAGGATGCTGCTAAGGAATCAACTCCAGATGAGCGATGATCAAAATGAAATTGATAAACAGGTAGATCAAAGTTATTTTCATGCACCAAACTCAAAGTTCTAAGGTTTTGCTATATTACTTTTTGTCAGTTTCAGTACCCTCTGAAAATATAAAGCTTCGTGTTGCTTAGCGATCACTATAATAAGTCCATTACTCTAAAAGTTGCTTTTCTCTTGTCTAGAAGGTTGTAAGTTAGCAAAACATCTTAGTATCAAAGCTCTTTTTTTTCCTTTGTTGATTGCTTTTCTCTTATCTAAAAGG
Source organism: Ignelater luminosus (assembly GCA_011009095.1). Taxonomy (NCBI): domain Eukaryota; kingdom Metazoa; phylum Arthropoda; class Insecta; order Coleoptera; family Elateridae; genus Ignelater; species Ignelater luminosus. The sequence continues at coordinate 179,232 of VTPC01090953.1, forward strand.
TTGTAATTATGTAAGTTAGCAAAGCATCTTAGTACCAAAGTTGGTATTTTTCTTTGTTGATTGCGTGGTTGAAGCTCGACATGTTTACTTTTTCTCGTTGATTCTAGATTTAGTAAATAAAGCTATTTGATTAAGAAATCGGTTTCTTTTTTGCACCATCAAACTTTCTATTTTATCTGATTGACATAATCAAGACCTCGTTTCTCGATTGGAAATTGTTCCTACGTAACCGTCATCGGTTTCAGTTTTTACTTTGTACTTGTGTTCTACGTAGTTTGAGACAGACTTCAATTACAAATCACTGCAGAATAATTTGAAAAGCACCTTTCTCCGTTCATTTCAGTTTTGAACACGGTTATATCTATCAGATAACATTTTGCCGAGAATATAGAAATAGTTTTTAGCCACTTAAATTAAGGTTATGTTGAGATTCAACTCCTAACATTTATTGATATCACTATGTCCAGAAAGTAAGTTCATTTTTACTGGTAAAATAAAACAAATGTATATTAGGAAAAATAATTTATTGCAAAAGAATCTGTAGACTTAAAACTATTAGTCAACATAGCTACCACCATTTTGTAAGCATTTATCGTAGCGTGGCACTAATTTTTGTATTCCTTCGTCATAAAACGTTGACGCCTGTGACTGTAACCAAGTTGCAACATGTTCTTTAATCTCATCGTCGTCATTGAATTTCTTGCCAGCGAGGTTTGATTTTAGGCTTAAAAACAGGAAGAAGTCACTGGGAGCAAGGTCCGGACTATACGGTGGGTGGTCAAATTGTTCCCATCCAAATTGAGTCAAAAGTTGCTGTGTAAGGTTTGCAGTGTGGGGGCGAGCATTGTCATGAATCAACAAAATGCCGCTAGTGAGCTTTCTACGGCGCTTATTCTGAATTGCACGACGCAGTTTCCTTAGCGTATCACAGTAAGCAATAGCGGTAATTGTTTCGCCCCGTGGTAGAAAGTCCACTAAAAGACCACCACATCTGTCCCAAAACACTGTGCACATGATTTTCCGGGTTGGCAAATTCGGCTTCGATGTTGTCTTTACTGGTGACGATGTGTGCCTCCATTCCATCGATTGCCGTTTTGTCTCATGTGTCTCATAGGCTACCCAAGTTAAGGAAATGGTCCCCGTCATTGTAATAACGAGTCAAAAATTCAAGAACAGCACCTAGGCGTTTGTTCTTGTGATCCTCGGTAAGAGTTTTCGGTACCAAGCGTGCACAAAGCTTTCGATATCCCAGTTTGTCATGAACAATTTCATGAAGAAGAGATCGTGAAATTAGGGGAAATTCCATAGAAAGAAGAGAAATCGTAAACTTACGGTTTCCTCTAATTTTTTCATTCACTGCATGAACAAGTTCATCATTAACCAATGATGGACGTCCACTTCTTCCTTCATCGTGCACGTTTACACGGCCATTGTTGAATTTTTTTACCCATCTCACAACCATAGAATAACTCATTACATTCTGTCCATACACCTCAGAGAGCTGTTGATGAATGTCCACTGGTTTCAAATTTTTCGCATTGAGAAATCGAATCACTGATCTAATCTCGCAATCGGCGGAATTTTCAATTACCTTCGCCATTATAAACAAGCACTGTGACACGATAACAGCAGATAACTAACTCAAAATGGCGTCAATGGCTTAGTAACGATACAAGGTCATTGCCGCGCATGCGCGGAACTGCGATCGCATCGCTGCAACGGCAGGAAATAGAAAATGAACTTACTTTCTGGACATAGTTATATTAATTATCAATGAAGAAACTTAATCGGATATTCTAAATCGTTAAAGTGGTTTGGAAAATTCCAATTTGGGCAAAACCCGTTTTATACAATCACAAACATAACTTGGCGTTGTGTAATGTGTCCGAAGCGAAAGCGGAAGACGCGGGTTTGAATCCTGCACAAGTTGTAACTTTTCAAATCATTTTAATGATTTAGACATTAATCCACCTTCTAATAATACTAAAAAGGTAAAAGTCATATTATTTTTCACGACAACTGTTGACCTCTTTCAGGTAAATTAGCAATGAAAACTTTAATTCTCCAAGGGAGGAGTTAACATATCGCGACATGTTACAGTGGTCTTAAGACCCGAGCTCAGCAGCGGTTAATTCCACGCCGCGCCGCGTAACATCACCAGCCAACAATTAATTAATTTAATTCTTTTTTATAATTTATTGTTTTATTTTAATTCAATTGCGTTTTTTCTTGTTTCAGAATTTATTTGGAAATTTTCTATCAAGATTAATGTTTCGTTTTCAATAAGGTGAGTCTAACTTTATGTTTAATTTGAAAACTAAATTTGTTTTTTATGTCTTTTGCTAAATAAGGATTTTGCAACTTGCTTTACTAAATTGAATACGTAACTCATATTCAGAGTAATTTTTTGAACAAATTTTTGAAATAAAAAATTTTTTAAACGACTGTAGAACATAGTAATAGTATACAGGGAAAAATGTTAATTGTATAAAATTCATAAATCAAGAACATCTGCTTTTTAAATTAAAATTTTAATTACTTTATTGTTAATTCTAATACATTATTTCATCTGTTGTTAACACACAAATCTTAATAATTCGAAATAAAATACCTAAAAACGTGCCTTATTTGTTCTGATTAAATTCGAAATTACTTCTACCAATTATTTTAGAAAATAAATCCTGAAGGCTAATAATTTTAACAAACTTAAATTAACAATGACATTAACATTGCTGTAAGGGAACAATTATGTAGTCCAACATCAAGATCTAGGGTAAACTCGTGTCGTCCCTTTGTACTTAATTTACCTTCGAGATTTACAAATTGGACATTCGATTAGTTAAAATCTAATAGAATTAATCTGACAGACAAAATAATCACGAGATGCCCCACGTCTATCATTTAGGATAACATGGTATTAATGAGATTAACCTCAAACCGACCACAAACGAACAACGATAGTTATCACATTCAATAGAATTATTAACAATTTGAAATTTGAGAGTGATCAAGATTTAATAATGGATAGGTTGAGGAAAGAGAGACCAAAGCAACAATGCAATAAGATTGCTGAAAAGAAATCTCGTGTCAGTTAATTCGGTTGTTACACCATTTACTGAATAGGTAGGTAATGATCCGTAGGTCGCGCATGACCAGAATTGGATTAGGAGATGATTCAATTTAAATACAGAAGGAGTTTTTTAAAAACCACCAACACAAGCACAAAAACCAAAATATATTTTATTTTTTATTTATATAAGCTTCTAAAGATTATCATCTTTTCACTTTTCCGTGATAGCAAAACGTAGGCAATTTTGAGAATTTATCAGCACTACCTGAAAGTACAAAACCTCCGGTTTACATAACCGACATTTATCAAACAGCGTACGCAATTCCGTAAACCCAAATGGCGGTTTGGGAAAGTAGTTAGAAGATTAATATTCGTGAATTATGTTCCAGGGATTATATATAAATTGCTTTCAGAATTAGGCCAGCTTCCAGAAATTTCGCACAGAACAAACATTCCAAATTAACAATGATAATTATTGTAACTGTTGCTGCTACTGCCCTGTCTGTTTTAATACATTTCGGTTACTATTACAAAACCAATTTACGCCGGCAACTTTTATTACATTTCGATATACGCCATGATAAATAGGTCTTCGGTCAAAGCAATATCACCTATGATGTAGATTTATTGCTGCCTGTTTTGGCAGAAGCATAAACGATCTGATAGAAAATTCATCATATGGATGCGTGAGAAGGAAAAATGTAAGCTTCGGTTTGAATTGCCGAATTATAACGGTAGCAATCCATTATCACAAAAGTAAAACTAAATTGACAAATTGTATGTAGTAGTTTGGACGAAATTAGGACAAGACCCCTTAAAGTGTGCAGAACGTCTGTTAAACTTCTCAGAGAGTTTCAATCGCACTCTAGTGCCTTAAGGAGACCACAGTTGTTTCCTATATACTACGGAGTTGTGTTCATGTTTATTTTAAAACTTTCTGAAAGTCTTGACAATCTGGAAAAAGGTCTAGGATAAACCGATCGCCTCAATATTTATTTTGGAATTTAATGGCATCACTCTAGGGACTGACAAGCCTACCTCTTTCCCCCTTCTTTTTGCTAAACAACTTCTCTACAGATGTAAATTTAATATGTTCAAATTTCGGTCTTGAAAACGTTATATGAAATAAATATGTCTCATGAATTTTGTTTGGATTTAGCGAGTTGCGTAGTGAGAAAGTTAGATACTCAGCAATTATTTTGTTTTTAATTTCGTGTATTTGTTTATATAGTTAGATTTTATATATGAAGCCTTCTGGTAATAGTACTTAAGTGTAAGAAAACACAGTAGGTCGTAATTTATTTATGACAGGTGAAACAAAAGCAAGGGACAACAAATTGACTGCAGAAAACAAACAGCACTTTAGGGACCTAATAACTGAAAAGATGCAGCAGCGCCTACTGTGAAGCAATACCTAGGCACGCTACACATAGAGCGTTTTTTCAATTAACTCGAGTAGATGTTACAGCGACCAGCACTAACGTGCTTAAATGTACTTTCTTGTGTTACCCATTTGTACTTTCATAGTTATTATTACGTGAATCTCTCTCTCTCTCGCTCTCTCTCTGAATTCAATTAGGTATACACTATTAAATGTGAGTTGTCTTTCTCAGTGACAATTATCCAAAGCATTCATCAAACATTTGGTGAACCATTTAAAGAATCGCGAGCAACTTGATCCTTATAAGGAACGAACTTTTACCACATTTGCCTTTAAAACGCATAAAATCCGTTGCACCGGGTGCTGATAGTATTGTTGAAATTGCTACCATTCGTACGTCTGTCAGCAATTTTGTATCAGTAGCCAAACTGGGTCTGTTCCACTATCTATTTTGGTAGACAGAATGTTTGTTCGTTACCTATTTGTTTTTTTTACTATTTGATATTTAGCAAACTGCTACTTGTTCGGTTTGGCGCTGATATCTACCCTGACTGTAACTAAAGTCCCATTATCATTCCCAATTATCTGGTTAGTTCGTTTTCCAATCTTCTGTGAAATTCGCAAGTGAGTTTTACTATCTGGAACCTTCTGAAAATAAACAATACGGCACAAGAATTGGACAAATGTAACAACTGGTAAAATACAACAAAGAAATTGAAAGTGAAGATTAAATGGACGACATCATTCTCCAGTTAAGTATTTCCAAAACTTCTGAGTTGATCAAATACTGCTTTATCTGTTTTGCATTTAGTTTTTTCTGCTAAACACAAAGGATTTTCCCACCTATTACTTATTTTCCAATCCAGTAGCGCTACTAAGACCTTTGTCTGATTAAAAAGAGTTCCGAATATGTAGAAGTTTATGTAAACATTGCCGTGGTATAACACTTTCCAACCCTTAAATTATCTTTTAGTATCGCCCTTTCTGAAATCCCATTACATTCAAGTTTGAACAACTAACATCTTGCACCCTGTAACTCCAGGTATATTACAGACTCTGATGCTCCCGATTTATAGTCCTCGACAATTATACTACAGAATGTACCTTAAGACCTATTATTATTCAAAACAAAGACTTATGAGACTGATCTGTTTATTATTATTTTAATGGCTTTGATTTAATGTCTTTCGTCGTAAGAAAGAAGTCGTCAACGATCTTCGAAGACAATGTTGTCTTGTACTTTCAGCAGTCTTGTTGCATGTCGATCAAGAGGTAGATCTATTAATGGTTCTACTAACCAAAACATACCCAACCAAACAAATCTGACGTATAGAATTCGCTGTGGCTACTATTTATGACTTACTAGCTATGAAGGTTGCTCAGTTATTCAGAAGTTACAAGTTGCCTATTTGCCACCAGATATCCACCTGCACCACCATTCCTATACCTACTGTTTTATTCTTTTTATACACCATTACTGTAGTAGCGCAATGACTGTTTATCAATCACTAGTTATGATACTGCCAGCAGTCTTTGCACTATTTCTATTTACTGCTACTAATCTTTAATGTTGAATCCTGGCTTCTACAGGGGCAGTGAAGGCTGCCTTGGGAGCCTCACTCCTCGTTAGCATAAGAGTTGAGAAGACTTTTAGAAGCCTCGCCGTGGTAGTAGCTGATGTGTAAGGTGGTAGTTGCCGCCGTCTAAAAAGTTAATTGCCTTTATTGATATGGGCGCCATTTGTTCTTTAACCTCCTCGAATGTTGTTAACAGATTAAATTTACCTAAAAAACAAAATGTAAAGTAATGTCACTGAAATGGTTGAATTGTACAATCTATACTTCTCACGCTATCACAAAAGCGTTGCTTGAATTTCCTTAACTAAAACTCAAAATAGATCTTGTTACTTTATGTAATGTTGATTATGACGTGAGTATAGGAGAAAATATTTACGATTACAATACAATTCTATTAAACAGTAAAACTGAATATAAGCTCGTATCTATTAACTCGATAAATATTACTGTATCATCTGAGATAATTACTGATTTGACTATAGCAGCTAAAGGCGAGTTATTAACACTTCTCTTAGATTTCGCGGACGTGATGACAATAGGAGAGCTAACAATTTTTCTGTCTGAAAGCAAAATTAATTATTATCATCCTTACCGTATGTCGTATCCGAACGCAACAAAGTCAGAAATATTATTAAAGAACTTTTGGAAAATAAAGTCATTCATCAAAGTAATTTGCCTTACGTAAGCTCAGTTATTTTGGTATAAAAGAAAAACGGAGCTGGATTATCAATCGCTCAAAAAAAAACAAATGACTATCAAAGACTCAATGCAAAAAAGTACGTAAGTTTGTACTTGACGTGTCAACACAAAGGCCTGCTTTATCCATCTTTGATCACGAACTTAAAACTTCACACTGATGCCAGTTCTGTCAGTTTTGGATCAATTTTGATGCAAAATCACGGTAACTTCTTCCGAACGATCGAATATTTCAGTCAAAGAACTATCCTTGAAGAAAGCACTTATCACTCTTTTAAACTAGAGGCCGTGGCAGTAGTTAAGGCTTTAACACATTTTGGAGTTTACCTTTTAGGATTACGATTCACATTAATAACGGTTTGCAACTCATTAAAACTATCAGCAATTTATTACGAGTTGAGTCAAGAAGATCAACAGATTGGCCGAACAGCTTATGGAAAGTTCGACCAGTGCTAAATACCACCAAGCACAAAACAACTGGCTGTTAACCCTTCAAGTTAATATTTGGTCAGGAGGGTCAAACACCTCAAATTCAAAATCTGTTTGCTGATCTGCCAGTTGTAACGCCTAAAACTGAACCTGATGACCGTGCCAAAGTCATCGCTAAACTAAAAGAAACATCTGAACGACAAAAACGAATGTTTGATATCAAACGAAGAGACAACCAAAGGTTTAAGCTTAGCAATTTCTTTCTCTTAAGTCGAGGACAACGGTGTGAAAAGTTCAGCTGTGAATTTGTTAGATCATATCGTATAAAATCAAAAGCTGCTACCTACTACAAAATGTGGGAGCTCAAAAAGTCTTGAAGTATTCGAAAGATCAATTGAGAGTTTGGCCTACTGATTGGACTCCTGAAAATTTCATTCAGATGCTGGAGTCTGACACGAGTAAGTTGTAGAATAATGAAACACTGATATTTTGGAACTGCAAACGTGCGTGCCGTAGAGCAAGAACAGTGCAAACTCTGATGATAGTAGTACGTCCAACCCTTCCCTAAGGTGTGGACGTCCGTCTCGTCAAGCAGAGGTTGGACACCGACTGAAGCAAGAGTGACAGAACCATCGGGAGGAAAAACAAAACCGAGACATGGAGGGACCACTGCCGACGTCTTCACATTTTGATGCAACACGCTGAACTGAACTAGTTGTTTAACATCAATGTTCATACCAAGATATGTAAACATATTCCATATTGACTCTGGATAATTTTTTCAACAGTAGCATACACAAACGCCAAGAGAAATTCATATACTTTTCTTGCTTCTCTGTATAATCACTGTTACTAACCGTTCACTTTAACCAGCAATTTTGACTAAACTCATCCTTGCTTAACTCTTTCAAACAACATCAGTTTCATAACATTCAGCACGAAGGAAATTAACGATTGTAGATTTAGATACTTCATTGGCCAATTATATCACAAGTCCAGAAATAGATTTTTATCGGTTTGTGTACTAAGCTTTATTTTGGAAAATATATTGATTACAAGGTATCTTGAAGCAGTCCGGTGTTCATTGTTTTTGAGAATATCATGATGCCAATAGGTCAGTAAATTCTTTTCTTTGACTACATCAATACCTTTAGCATTATGAAGTTTCCTCGTATGCTTGGGTTGTCTTTGCGGCCAGCAAATTTATTTTTCGCAAAAGGTTAACGGTCTTGCTATTTTGTCACTTTCTTAATCATTTTAATTTTTATCTAGCATTACTTTATAATGTAGATAAACAATTAATATTGGAAATGTAACCATATCGATTGATGTTTTATGACTGATGTAATTTAAGTACAACGAAACACTACGAACCGATCGGTTTTTTTGAGACACAGAGCACAAGTGATGTTCAAAAACGGTCTTCATAAGATTTCTTTTTAAGATAATGAGAAAGATTTTGTGATAAACCGACACGAAGCACGTGACGTCTTTATAATTGAAAGTATGTGTCTTATGGTGAAGATGGCTTGCATGATCATCAGGAAAGATAATGGTGGCTCTCAGCCTAAAAGAGGAGATCAAATGTTGACATTCCAAGGAAAACAGTCCGTTTAGACAGATGATTTTTGTGTTTGCAGGCAAAATCTTTCTAAACCTAAACAATGTCTAAACGGACGCGTAGGAAATTACCATCAAGTTGTTTGATAATGCTTCTCAGAGAAACCAGATAATATGGTGACCCGTGCCACACCGCAATAAGTGGAGGTAGTCCGAAAACGGACGCCAGACGTCAGTTCAGGGAAAGATTTTTGTAATTTAATGACAACAAAAAATCTAAGAATGCAAGCAATAGAATAAAATATGAAAATGTAATAAATAGACAAGAAGCTACAAGCAAAGTTCTCCAAAATAGATACTGCGACATGGAAAATTGAGAAATATTTAAAGCATAGCTGTAATATCAGCGACAACATAATACAGTTTTTACGCATCAGCCCACACACATTCACTTTCTCATTTTACATTAGCATTTACTAAACTTTAAAAGACGCAACACCGTTTAAATTTATGTTGACATAGCTTCTTACCCATTAGCATATTATTCTTCAAAGGTATTTTTCATCATAGCTCTGAAATTAAACCTGTAAATAAATACAAATCTAACAATCAACAAACATGACTACGATATAAATTGTAGGTCCATTGTATTTTTCTCCTACTGTTCAGTCAATAACAATTTTCATAAATTTTCAAACTAAATAGTACCCAATTATTTCCTATAGTAGAAGAGAACGTTCCTCAATAATAAGAAAAAAAGGGAACAAGCCGTTCCTTTGCGTAAAACCACTTGCTCCATGACAAAAATTAGTCAGATTTACATTTACAAACCATTAACTCGCTCTTTTATGAACACTACATTACAATAACAGTTTTCTCCTCAAATACCGCCTACTATCTTCCACGATCTTCATCCAACAATAACGCTTAAATTGTCTTGTAGTACTTTTAATTAATTAACTTTCTTATATTAACCAATTTCGTTTTTTTCCTACTATAAATCACATTATTTATAGCGTTGGTTTAAATTAAGCTAAATTCCGATCGGTCGCGCGGAAAAAAGAACCAATAATCACTTCATCTAACCCGGAAACCGTTGTTGGGAGCTTTTATACTTTTCGTTACCCGAAATTGCGTGGTTTTTTTAACGGCCGCTAGCTCCACACTCTCGTTTAATTTTCGTCTCTGGAGACATCTACGGAAGAGGGAAAAAAAAGATTTCCTTTTTTCCGAACGCCTGTTGCCCCTTGATTTTTTTTTTTCTGGTGAAATTCAATGTTGAATTTTAACGGTTTCGTTGTATTATCCCAGCGGTCCTTATTAAAACGTCAGTTTAAGCTTACAATGGTAATAAAAAAAATCAATTAGGAAAAATAGGATTTTTCAGAGGACGTTGTTTTATTAACTTCTGCTGAAAAGTTCTGCGGATAAAAAAAGAAAAATGTATTGATTTACATACTCTTGAAGTAACAAGAAATTTCTACTTTAAGTAACTTTTAGTTAAACAAGGAAAAATACAATTCGATAACTAAAAGTGACTGTCTCGAATTAATTAGGATTTTTGATTGTCAGATTTTGTAAACACGATACAACAACGTCCGAAGGAACGACGAAACTTTTGTTGAACCCAAAACCAATTTTTCTTGTTATGGTCAGTCAGAAAATCGCTGAAATGGAATGTTGAGATATCAGGCATCTTATAGTTAGAAATTTCTTCTCGCACAATAGATAGGGAAATAAAGGTGATGAACCCAGTTACATTCACGTAGAGAAAGTGCAGAAATACATAGACAATTCTGATCCACAACTTAATAAATGGAGACTTTAAGTCGTTTAAATAAATAGTTATAAAGGTGACGAAGAACATTGCCGTTAGTAAACTGTCTTCCATTAGCAGAGCCCCGGAACTAAATTAGCTCGTATATATAAAGGCAAGTTTATCAACAAAAACTAACTTTTGATCAAATATTTAACCTAACAATTTGTAAGTTTTAACGTTCTAGCTGTAAAATATACCAAAGTGTTTTGTCGTTCGGCCCCAGAGCACAAGTTTGCCCACCCCTGTCCTATGAGTAGTTTTCTTTAAAAAAAAAGTTTTGCTTCCATATCAAAGAATGAGTTTTCCGAGATGACCACTGAATTGTCTTTTGGGATACTGAGTAAAACCGACTAAATGGCAATTGTATATTTCGAGAAGAAAAGCTTCAAATTCAATGAACTACTAACACACGATACACCACGAACAGTAACTATAAAGACCGTTTAGTTTCCACTGAACCTTGAAGAATTTTTTGTCATCAGTCTGAATTTGAGAAAAGAAGATACTAGAAAACTTTTGGTGAAACACAAATAGGACTCACCTGCTGTACACAAATCTGGAACGGGATACCACTGAATAATATTCACCATTCTAAGTTATTTTCATGACAATAGCCTCAGATAGTGTTCACAGTTGATCAGTGTATTTGTTCGGACTCATCTAAAGGTGAAACTAATCAGCACAGTAGTTACATGATTAGACGACTAAGATCGACCTTCAGAAACTAATAATAATAAAGTTTATTTTAAAATAAGAAGGTTATGAAACAAGCTATTTTACTTTAGGTGCTTCAAGGTCAGAGTGCACAACTGTGAAACACAAAAATCAATGAATGAAGATTACAAAAAACAACTATATAACTCAGAAGACAGCAAACATTTTCCATGTGTCATCATTTAATTTGATCATGAAGAAGAAGGGATCAAAAGCAAATCTTTTTGCAACAAAATAGAATTGGTTCAAGATTGCCAAGTTTGAATGAACTGCTCAAAAAAGTTTTCTGCCCTTGCTTTAAAACTTGTTTAATAAAACTACATAAGTAATGATTAAGAAACTTTACCACTGGAACGTTTTTCTCTCTTTTAACGCAGAAATCTTGACCAGGTGTGATATGCATTTGGCAAATTTCGTGTGCACATGAAATTTTATTATTTCATCTAGAGTATACAAATACGTAAACAGCCTTCAACAGAATTTGACCACATAAAGATCGTCACGTTGGCGCAGCAAAGAAACACTCTTTTGGAGTTAACCAAGCCACGTGCCAAGAGCGTGGAACAAATTTTAAAATGCGCACTCAGCAGAAAATCATTCACGCTCAGTTCATCCACGCGTTACTGCCCAGTATCGTTTTCTTACTATTAACCCTAGAAGACGTACACTTTTGCGTCGGTCTCAGGCAGGCATCTGGAGTGCAAGTTTTCATGATTGATTCTTCTATTTGAGAAGGGAGACGTGGGCATCAGAATTGTGATCTCGTAATGTTTACTGATTAGACACGCCAGGGTATAGTGACAAATCGGGGCTCATTAAAGGTTGCAACACGTCTAGGAAGTGTATTGTTTTGGTGGTAAATCTATTGTGTTTTAGTCGTGAATCATGTTCGGACGCTGTACATCGCTCCTCCTGATTCATGAAACTTTGATCGTTTGGCGATACCTTGGTGAGGTGTTGGAACTCATTACAGGTTCATATTGGTAGAAAATCGTTGACGAATTTATTTTGGTTATCGAGCAACTGCGGTGATGAGTTTCATGCGGTTGAATTACATTGAGCTCACATCGAACATGCTAAGAAAAATAGCAAGGCTGGCCAATTCTTCGGCAAACAGTAAAGAAGTCAAACACTCAGCCATTTCTGTTTTTTAACAATTTTCTAATTCCTCTATCCCCTGCTCACAAAAAAGCACTTTTCTAATAATTTTTATGTTCTTTTAACACAAAGATTAGTAGTAACAGTCCACTGTTCTTTCCTTCGCAGCGCAGTTTGTGAAACATTGATTTAGAGTTAAATCTACCAATTTAAGATGGTCACGGTTTACCGGGACTATAAAAGACCAATATTCCTTGGTATCAAGTTTAAGAGCGCGGGCCTCAGGATGCATTGAAGGCTAGAACCAGCCCTGAACAAATGCTTGTATAAAGTACGACATCATTTGAGCTGATCGGCTCGAGTCTGGCCGTTTGTCCATTCTCAGCAGTATCCACGATTGTTATTAATTCTTTGTGAAAAGCCTAATTAGAATCAATTCAAAATACGTGACAGTCGTCTACTCCATTAGGTGACTATAAACTTAAGAAAAGAAGATGATGTAGAGTAATAACAAAATTTTGGAGATGCTTTAGCCTTGTAATTTATAAGTTTTTTTCTTTAGATTCATTCAGTAACATAATCTCGTCACTGGTGTGCTACGCTTGCTTTTGGAGGGATAGTGTTTTAGTCTTGAACTGATTTTCCTTGAGAATTCCGTGACTGTTATTTCTACAAATCTTGCTTCTGTTATTGACTGAAGAAGTCCCTGAGTGTTTCTAATGTGTCATCTGGGATACATTTTTCTTACTCAGGAACCTGTGAAGAGAGAATTCAGTTTTCCAAGACTAATTATTTGGCACTCTGTATTTTTTTATACACTAACATATAGTATTACATACAGCGTATCCAGAAATATTCCTGCCAGATGAAAGATGTTTACAGTCAAGTTTTCTTACCAATGTTTTTTTTAATTCCACGCCATTCAAAGTATATTTTTGCTTGCAACAAGAAAGTTTAACGTTTCTTTTACTAAAGTAATTAGGAAGTTTAATAAATCAATACTGCTATAGACTCAGCCAACTGACCTTTTAAATTCTTAAGTAGGAGTTCGCAAGAATTTCCTACTATTGTCTTTAACTTCCAATATATTTTTCTCCTTCTAAAATGTCAAGTGAAGTGTATCATTCAACAATAATGCATCTAAAATCAAGCAGGAGGCTGTGTAGATTGTTCAAGATCATATACCAAACCAATTAAATGTGTACCGCGTGTACTAAATATAACAATTACCATACTGTAAACAGGTCGATTAGACAATGTTTATATGTGTGAAATACATAACGAGGTGCTGAAAACTCTTAACTTTTTACTGCATTAAACTTTTTTTATTGTCACTAAATCATAATAATCAAGCAGAACTGGGTTTTGCGGCTAAAATCCATCCCGTTAGAGCCTACAATAGGCAGCTTTAAGCTTTATCAGTTTATGTTTCCGAGTTTTTCAGTTCTTGATGCTTTAATATCCATTCGGGGGGCGATTCGGGGTTTATGCGACATGAATTGTCGTAAAAAGGCCACAGATTTATGGGCAAAACTTGAATAAGTTAAGTTTTTATTTGCTCGACCTTTGTTTAACATGCTCGGGAAAATGTTTTCTTTTCAACGAAGATTTTTTAAAACGCCGTTATGCGTGTATTTCTTTTTAAAGGTTAATATCTTTCTGCAATGCAAAAGGCATTTGGAAATTTATCCTGAATTCCTAAACATCGGTTGAGAATTTCACTGTTGCTTATATTGATCGTCTTTTGGGAATAATTAATTACTCTGCCCAGAGCAACACGTCTCTCACCATTCATACCTTAATGTAGTCCATTTACCTTAAGTGGGTGCATGAATTATCACCAAGTCTTCCCGACACAGAAATTGCTAATTGTTGTTAACCCCTCTCGTGCACCCTGTAAAAACGTTTTAAAAGCTCCCGCTACTTGAATTCGAATAAGAAAAGCAGCAACAAGCACTCTTCGATTTTTGCGGTTCGTGTTCAAGTGAGAAATCAGGCTCATCCCAGAGATCCTTTCAAATAACGACAATTGCGATGCTGATGCCTCGTAATATCCCCTTTCTCACGACCTTTTAATACATTAACCTGTCCAACGAGTTCGCGATCCCGTATAACTTTAGCAATGAGATCAAATGCAGATGCGATCTAAAACGAGATTTACATGGTGGAAATATAGGCGACCTGCACCTAAAATGCCTGTAGAGAGTTGGAGATGTTAGATAATGTGGTAGACGTCGTCGGCGTGATGTTATACAACCACTTTACCGTTTCACGGTTCCGAAAGTAACCGTTCGCGCCTCCGATTTCCCCGAACGCTTTCGTGTAATTTTAAATCTGTGATGCCGGTGCTATTTGACTTTTTTTAAGTGTGGTATCGGATTTATAATGAAGCGATTTCAAGGTTTAGCAGGTGAGTGAGTCAGTATCATACATCGTTGTCAATTAGTCATTCATTATTTTACTAATCAGATTTACATTATACAATGTGATACTAAAATAAACTTGTAGTTAATGAACTATTTTGCCTCTGGTGGTATTTAATGGAAGTTACTGTTTTGCAATTTAACTAAAACATCATTTATTGATTATATTAAAACGATGGAATTTCAAATAAGATTCTCGGGAACATATTAGTAAATTAAGAAAAAAGAAATTGCTTGCGTTGTAATACTAATTTTCTTGTTAGATATTAGCTGCGCTTTTGTTTCAAAGCATCAGAAATGATGTACCCACCAAGTGTTATGATGAGTAAAGCTTAGATTTATATCCATGGAATCTGGAGCAGCTCAAATCTCTCACTTTGCGATTTATAATGCTATTAATTTTTTTGAAATTATACTCTTCAACTTTCTCTAATTACCTTTTTAACTATTTATTGCTAGATTGACTGATTACATTAATGGTCATCATTTCTAGAATGTACTATTGTATACGTAAGGATTCTTTAGAATTATTAATTGATTTAGCTTTAGAATGTTGTCTTAATTTCTCAATCTACCTTTTAGGAAAACAGTGGTAAAGCTTTTCCAAAAATATTCTAATTAAACGTTCAGAAGAATTTTTGCTTACCAACATATTCATTCAATACAGTTCCATCTCTATTTTTGCTGTGTTATATGCTTTTGTGCTTTTGTTTTTCATTGTACATGCAGAAGGAGTATCGAGAAAATTAGTTTCTGACTTCACATTTTTGCTTCGGGTAACCTGAACCGTCTTCGTGTTTCTTTTCGTTTAATTGATTTACCACATTTTATTCAGCCAATCGAGATTTTGTTTACCTTTGGTTTAATAATCTGCTTCTTCTTCTTCTTTTGTTAGATACGAAACCTGTTTGCTCCAATTATTCCTTAATCTTGGGATGCTAATGTCCAGCTTTCTTTCCAGTATTTAGAATGCTTTGCTAGTGTCTTACCGTTAATAGTTTACTATTTTGTGTTGTCTATGGCAGCGTATTTTAGTCATTTTTGACACATGTATTTTTCACTCTCTCTGGCCTATCTAAACTACATTTCTCGGCAATCCGTTGTGGTGCTGATATCTTCCCGTTCCTTGATATTATGTCATTATTAAGCAAACTCGCATCTTGTAAGTTCTCGTCTCTATCACTCATATCCTATTTAGACCACATCTTTTAAGCACCTTGGTATTATTGCAGC
The DNA here is from genome assembly GCA_011009095.1 of Ignelater luminosus. Lineage (NCBI taxonomy): Eukaryota > Metazoa > Arthropoda > Insecta > Coleoptera > Elateridae > Ignelater > Ignelater luminosus. The sequence goes on from VTPC01090953.1 coordinate 195,232, forward strand.
TTTTTAGATTCCTTGAATGTAACTATCAATTTTGATTCTTCTATTGTCGTTCTTTTGCTGTGTACTGGATTATTTATTTCTTTGGTAAACATGGCTCTTTTGGTATTTAATTTTTCTTAGACGTATCTTCTAAGATAATCTATTGGTTTAGAGTTCTTCTGCATCGTCGTTTGTAAGATATTGATTTAGTGTACTGGTACTAACTTCTTTTTCTTTTATTATTGAGATCAGCTGTTATTAATTGCTTGGGTTATTAGCTAATTGTCAATTTCTCTTTACTTTGTTCCTTTACCATGTTTTGTTCTGTTTGCGTTACACTACACAAGACTATTTCTAGAAGTATCTTTTCGAACTTCTTATTCTACGGCAGAATATTATAGCACTAACTATACTTTTTCCCTTCAGTTCCAGTTCCTTTGTTTGCGTGCTGATGTATTAATTATCACTTTCGTGTCCGTTCTGTTCTGTTTGGGTTTCGAAATTTCCTTCAATACTGCTTCTCAGTCGCCTTTACATCGAGGCTGCAGCTGCCCGCAGTTACTCATACTTTTGAGACTGTCATTGGTAGTACGACTTGGTTGTGCTGTAGCGGTAGGCGTGGCGTTGTGATGCCGTGACTTTCAGCGCCGTATGAGTTGTGATGTTAACCGCATCGTGCATGGTTAAAGAAATAAGTCTAAAGATGATGGACGGTGCTGCTGGAATATTAATTTTTATGTGTTTATTGATCTTTATTCTTTATAATTCAAACATAAAATTTCTTGGTGGAGGCCTTTAGGCACTGCCTCGATTGCCTACACGGTAAATCTGGCCCTGGCTGGGAGTGTTGACTATTATGCTGGCAATCTGGCTCTGGTTCGTGGTGTGATGTTAACGAATACAAATTAAATCTTCTCAGGTCCTCACCAGCATACGCAAGTGCTGTGGAGGTTAGCTCGGTGGCGAACGATAGTGTGATAACAGAGAGAGTGACAAGGGAATTCTAGAAATGCATACCGAGAAGGCGTTTGATGGTAAGCCGAACTCCAGAAGAGCAGCAATAGCGTAAAACTCTCCGACAATAATCCAGCCCCTCTCCAGGACATGGATGTCGTCGAGTCATGGAGCGAAAGGGGGACTACTGTCAACGTCTTCACACTAAATTGTGTTCTTTTGTTGTGTGATCCGATTCTTTTATTTGCCTAAACTAGGATACTAGCACGACCTTAAGATTTTCCTACTTGCGCTTGGCAACGATATTACTGACCTAATAGTGTCGAATACGATTCCTTTAAGTTTCTGTCGGCGTCCAGCATTCATTTGTATTGACGAGCTTTAATCTCGCTATTATATAGCAGGTATAATTTTAAGAGTATGTTTTCATTTATACCAACTTAAGTGCAAGAACAAATTAGATTGTAGATTTTTGTAGATCAAAAGCCTGCTCATACTAGATTTTGTACGCAAGAATCTGTAAATAAATTAGCAGAGCATTTTGGAAATTAATCTATAAACTCACATTGAAACGCATTTTTGGTCTGATGATGGGTAGTTCGACTGTGAGTTCAGCCACCGTAAGTGATTTGGTTGCAAACAAAAACTAGTCTTGGATTATCGAGATACTCTGGTAGAAAATGAAGCCCTACTCTAGACGCAAAATTAGCTTTGTGAAAAAGAGTTTAAAGGAAACGGTAGTCTGTAAGCGCACGAAGTGGAAAAAACGTTCTTCGACTGAGAAAGTGAAAAATGGCTCAGATAATCTCAGTTTGTATATCTTTGTGTAGATTTTGAGTAACTTTGGTAACCCGCCTCTTTTCAATATCTCTATAGCCTTCTTTTTCTGTCGACTTTTGTTGTTTCCGTGTTTCAATCAGCAGGTGCATTAGAGAGAGATGCCGAGAAAAGAACGTCCACGCTGAAACTCAACAGTTCTATTCGATGGAGCTTCTTCACCACGACAATGCAAGTGCCCACACAGCAGTGAAAAAGTAAAATTGATGTCGCATTGTCCGTATTCGCCTGATCTAGCACCAAATGACTTCTTTCTGTTCCTGACAATCAAAAACAAGATGCGTGGTGGTGGAGCAGCCGTTGAGGCATTTAAGCAACTGGTTTTTGAGGTACCAACTTCAGATTGGAAAAAATGCTTTGAAAATTGGTTTGGCGTATGCAAAAGGACGAATATTTTAGAAAACAATAAAGCCATTTACTAAACTGTATCTATTTTTCCAGCATGCCTCGTATAGTGCATTTTACTCCTTCCTCTTTTAAAAGATTTTTACAAATATGTTAGAGAATCATCGCGGTAACTTAAGATACAAATCTACAATAATAAGTTAGTAATTTAAAGTCCAACCTCCAACGGTTCATTAGATTCAATCTTAAGTTGAACAAAAATAGCAAATGAACTCAACTCTTTATTTATCATAGTGAAACTTTATACAAAGTCAAAAGGAGATTTTTATCATAATTTAAAAGCATTCGTACAAACGGAACACTGGCCAATTTGCTATTAATGTCGGCGACAAATAAGAAAAGTTATAATACCATTTCCGTAGTTACAGTTATGAGTGAATAAAAGAAGGAATAGAATTGATGGAACACAACGACGTAATCAATATCAAAAGCGCAGTATACAAACTGAACCTTACAATATCATGCCTTTTACATTTTCTTTCTGTCGTAATTGGAGATTATTCCACTTTATCAAACCCTAGTTCAAAATGTCAAAAGTTCTAAAGAAAACGTAAAAGGTAAATTATTTAGTTTATTCTGATTTTAGGGCATTGAGGGTACTTCTATTTAAAAATTTCTATTAAACTTCAATATTGTAAAACACAATAAACTCATTTTAATTTATCTTGAGATAATGAATGAGAATTTGATATTTGTATTTTTTTTTCGTAGTGTATTAGATTTTATTACATTATTATGTAGTTTGAACTTTCTAGATTTCACTCTAAATTCGGTTTATTTCAAGCGTTTTAATTAGTTTTGTTCAGTATTAAAATAACATACGGTATGTTTAATTATGATAACTCATAAACCGGCATGCTGTTCTCATTTAATTTTGTAATTTGTGAATCTCCAAATCCAGTACATTAGTAGTTATATACAGCTGTTATCTTGATTAACAGTATCTCTGTCTAAAACGCAGTAATTAGAAACGTGAATCGCTTATCTCCCCAAAAGGCACACCAACAAAACACAGAAATCCTCTCTATTTTAGTTTTTACTACTCGTTTTGTACGTTTAATTCGGGTCAATATTCATTTCTTTTTGTCCGATAACTCTCGGATACTTCCTTTCACAAATCACATTAATTTTTAAACGTGTCCGTCTAAGATTATTTTTTGCCTGTTAGGAATGAAGATGCTTGATCCACTTCTTGTCATGTTCAATTTTATGTTGTGCTGACATTTTGTATTAAGTCTTCCTTATTATGAAAGCGTTTGAGGTTACCACTTATTGTAATTAGATTTAGTGCACTTGGCACGTCATTTTCTAAGTACAACAAAAGCAAATTTGCTTTAGCAGCCCAGGGCTGTGACTTGAAATTCAATTAAGAATGTTTAAGCGACGATTTAACTTTATTTCGCGTCACAATGTTTGAGCTTATAAAACTCTTTTGTTTACTTATTTTTAAAACGCTTTCAAGAAAATTTTATCAAATTCGATTAGAAAAAAAAATATTGGATGAAAACAATTTCTTGTTGTTTAACTTTTGATATAGAAGTTTTAAAGCACCTGGGTTACCTCACACTACATCATAATAGCGAATGTAATGGGGTGAGTCCAGACGGGATGAAAACTTGGGGTTCGACTCACCCTTTTCTGTCTGGCACCCACATACCCACCAACGGGAATTCGAGTTCGAGGGAGGCAATTTGTGTAACACCAGCAGATAGTGAAAGTAAAGGTCGTGAAACTGTTATCATTTATATTCTGGGCTTGACATATAAATCATTTTACATTCATCATTTTATTCAGGGGTTAAATTTGTGAACGATTCGACTTGTTGTCTTCTTGTCTATCAAGCTTAATGTTGATGAACTGCTTTGTTTTATAGATAACGGCTAAATCGACAAAGCTTCCCAAAGAGGACAATTTTTTTCTTTGAAGGAAAAAATCTTTTGGGGTCAACATCCCAACGTCACTGATAACTGCGGTCTCTTCGAAAGCTTTCTTGAAAGTTAAACTTCGGAGCAAAATTTTAAATTAAATTAGGCAACAAAATTCAGAAAGCTTAAAGTTTATATAAGGGTAGCTTTTTACAGGATTAATTTTATCTTGTAACCCTTTCGAAATTTAATAGTGCAGACGAGCTACTTTCCATGTAAGTGGAAAACTAAAGCCTAGTTTTTGTGAAATGCACATCATGTTTATAAGCCTTAAAAAGGAAGATTAACACTTTTAAGGTAGACGATGCTTTCGTAAGCTCGAATTGATCCAAAATATCTCTAGAAGCAGCCTAGTGTATAATACACAATTTCGGATCACTCGGAAAAGCATCAACCTGTTAAATTTACCGTGCCTTGCCACCGGGGGCCCCAATTACAGGCCAAGCGGGTAAACGCAGCCTCGACGTCCCGTTGCAGCAGGACCGTAATAGCATTAAGTTTCCTCTTAGAACAGAAATAGTATTAACTATATATATAATTTACTTAAAGGTATTAATTACTAAAAAGCATTTTAAGATTTCTTTTTACTTTTGGAGTTTTGTACGTATCTTGATCAAATGTTCTTTGTCATTTTCTACTGTGTTCATTCCAAATTGATTTTACTACACTTGAAATTGCTACTCATGACGACAAACTTGTTTAGTAGCTCTTCAAAAGCTTTTCATGAGGATTACGTTCAATTACGCTACTGTCATAAACCAGTTAACGATTTGTTTGACTTTAGTTCCTTCTTATTTCAACCATCAGTAAACGATGTGTGCTTGCGTATGTAAGTATCAATATCGCCTGTAAATATTTAATTTAGTATGTGACACTGTAAACTTGAAAATCGTATAATAAAAATCGTTTAATAATTAAATTTGGGTTTATTAGGCAACTTTGGCTATTTCATTTTGCTTGCATAACTTTATCTCTTTCGAATGCCTTATGCCTCTTCTACTTGTCTATTGACAAAGATTTAACTCTTTGTGGACATCGACCAAGTGTAAAATTCCTGTTAGGGATTTCCAAACAGATATCAAAGTCTTCCGAATCGACTTTAGAAACCATTAAGCCTTTACCTTCTATATAATTTGAAGGTGGAAATAATATCTCGACCACTTCACAGCATATTGAAGAACAAAGTATTCTTCTGTTTGACGGTAAAAGAATACCAGATTCGTAAAATTGGCTTGATAAAAAGATCCTATCACGATCTAACTTTGGACAACTGAATAACTACATACTAATAGACGTATCTACAGGCTATTTGTTTTTTGAACAACACATCGAATCGCCTATTAACAAATTAGATTCCATGCTGTTGCTTTGAGAAGTTGAAGTGTTGGGTAAATTTTTTGAGCTTAGCACCACTTCCATTCTCACCGACCTGTCTAGTTTTTCTCTTGTACAAGTTCATGGAATGTATGATATTTCCTAGGCTTACTTCCGTTAAAATGTCTCAACTAGGTGATTACCAGTAATATAGGCAGGGAGATGCAAAATATTTAATTGCATTCATGCAGATCCATAACTGAGCAACATAATTCAATGGTTAGCACTCTAAGTTTTCGATAAGAAAGCCGGGGGTTCAAATCTCTAAACGGATCGTTCTCATTTAAGATTTTCTGCGGTTTTCTTTAGTTTTGCAGGTGAATATGAGAACACTAACTTTAAGGTTTTAATTACCTTGTAACCTTTTCTAGAGATTTCCATTCCTAAATGTAGGAAATAAAACACAATGACCTTTTTTCCTTCTAGATCCGCACACAGTTAGATTTCTCATGACCATTGACCAATCTGTCTTCCACTTGTTTATATACATGCTGATGCTGTGATGACTTAGTAAACTGTTTTATAGGTTTTGGCATCTTTTACCAAATCGGCACTATCAGTTTGAAGCAAAGGTAACCAAATTTAACATGTTTCTTTGATTTATGTACAGTCAGTACTTGAGTGAATCTATGCTTGATTTCAGCAAGCACGCCTTGGATTAGTAAAGAAAAAGTTGTATCTTTGAGTTAAGTCTCAACTATAAAACATTAGAAAACATAGAGCTCAAGTTCGAGTTTGCCTTAAGATTAAAGGGAAGTCAGTACCCGATTGCGACAGTCTTTGATCTAGCCTAGACAAACTTCTTCCTTCTTCTTCTGAAGGTTACTTAAAGCACCTTTTTTGAATTCCGAATCTTGTTGAATTTTTCTACAACTCTTAACAAAATACTGACCAAACTAAAAATCAAAGGGATCAAGAAAGTATTTGCAAGACAAAAACAAACAAGATTGTGCAAGTTTTTAGCAGCAGACGCTTGTACGTACAAGGTAGAGTATTTTGGTTAGGAATTGTTTGACCCAAACTGCAAGGTTTGCGAGGATAAACTAGGCCACCAAAGAATCAGATTTTTCTCAAGAGCCCAATGGTCTTTGGGACCGATCTAGGTAGGACTTCTTGTGTTTAGAATTCTGTTTCTCGGAAACAGGAATCAAACTTGATGAAGGAAAATCAATCTTTTCTGTTTGTTTGAACACTCATATAACTATCACCAGTTTTCGGTTTTGGCAAAAAGCACTATGGAACACAAAAGCTTCTAGAATGAAGCAAAGACAGTAAGCAGGACAAACAAGAAAGCTTTAATTTTTGAATTTTGATTCAAAATTATCGATAATTATACATATGGCAACTGTCAAATGTAATTACTATTTTCGTTTTGTTTTTTGCAGTTTTTAAACGATTTACGTTACAAATCTCTTTTAGGAAATACTCGAACAAAAATATCCCGCGTGCATGTCAAATTACCGATAATTGATGTGGAATTCTATTAGGACTATTATCATCTATGAATCAATTTATATTGTTTTGTTTGTGATTTCTAGAAATAACTGAAAATATTATTTGATCGCGCAGTTTTCTACAGTCAGGTGATCCTGTGCAAATACATAAAGAAAAAATATGTAGCTTTGTAGATATTTCCACTATTATAATGGTTATTGCAAGACAGGAAATGGCGCGATGTATTATGTTTTTTTTTACAATTGATCATACGTGTTTCTGTAAAAAGGTCCTAACAATTTTTCATCCAACAAATCTACCCTGAAATTGTTGTGGAATTTCTGAATCAACGAACACATTCCTGCCCAGAGCGAATTTTCGGGAAAGAAAATATTCTAGCAATTTCTCTAAATTTTCCTGATTTATTCATTCGGCGCAGACTGTTTATTGAGAGAACGGATTTATTGAAGAGGATTTGCGATATATTTCTAAAAATGCGATATTTTTTTCTGAAAAGTGAAAACCCTTTTTTATAGCACAATATCCGGGAGTATATTTTAATATTTTAAAAGGCAGTCTTTAAAAATGTATGAGCGATAAATTTCTGTTCTGTTTGAAAGAAAATCGAAAATCAATTTATCCGATTGCCTATTAAGGAAAGAACCTATCACCATGACATTATTAATTAATCCCTGAAGTTACCGAGTTGGAAACAACGAGAGGCATTCTATCCAAACTTAAAGTCTTGACGAAACTTAAAATCCTAATCTGATAAGTTTAATTAGTTTTGGTAAGTTTTAAAATTAGAAGATTTGCCCCCCAGTTAATTTTATCATTTAAAACAGTAGTCAGAAATATAATTTTCTCTCTCGCACAAGTTCTTAAATGTTCAATTATTTAGAGGCTCTTTACACTTATTACTTATAACCAGAATTTTAACGTAATATTCCTTATAACTTGAGAATAATTTATAGGAGCCAAAGTTGATGAAGTTTTAAGAGAAAATTGGATTCTTAAATGTCGATAAAGAGAAGCGTAAATTTTCGAAGCCCATAAGAAATTCTTTGTTAAGTTGTATTACAGAGTTTTTATTTAACTTTTAGTAATTTAAACTGACTAGTTCGCGTGCTCGAAATGAGAAAGGCGCATTCCTTCTTGAAAATTCTTGCATTTTTAAAACGTTTGCTTTTAAATTAACAAGATTGATTTGTCTTGACGTATAAAGGTACAATTCCTGTTTTACAGTTTTCAAGAAGTTAGTTGTATAACATAAAAACGCTGAAAACGGGGGCAACAACCCTAGACGAGTACTACTTAAATTGATTTGTTAATATTCTTGAATTATTCAGGACTAGGAGAAGTGACTCACAGAATATTCGATTTTTTTTGTAATTCACTTGTAATTACTCATTTCTGAAGTAGCTTTTCCTAAAATTATTTTATTTGCTTTTATTTATAAATCGTTTTAATTGAAAAACTGGCTGTTCGACAGACAAGAATGCAGATTGAAGACGGACTCTTTCAGATCTTTTCATTTAATATCAAGTTTTTCTTTCTGCAAAACCCTTTTATATTTATAGAAAGTATCTTATCCTATTTTATTTTTTGTGCTTCTGCAATGATTGCATCTCATGGAAGCATTATGAAAAGTTTTACATACAAGCTTCCATGTGGAAGGTAGATTAGAGTATTCTAGGAGTTAGAAAAGAACAACAACAGCATTAAATAGCAATAAACCTTATAAGAAAGTTAACTTAGAGACCGCATTAAAAGCCTTGCCTTTCAACTGAGATTTTATTTATCTTTTCCTTCAACTGAATTGATATGAATACGACTATTAAAAAACAAAAGAAGTCTGAGAAACATCAAGATGGAAAAAATATACAGGGTGATCATTTTAAAACTTCCCACCTTGAATATCTTGAAAACCAAAAAAGATATCAAAATAACTTCAACAGCATTTTTTATACCGGGAGGGGGAGACTAAACTATGTGCAAAGTTTTCGATTAAGATTCTACCCTTAAACTCCAGCCACTCCCACTTTAAAATTTTAAATTGGATTATATGGCATGTAACACATCAAATTAAAGGTCTTCAATACCAGAATGCAGTGGTGTTTGAAAAAATCAAATCGACCGATTGGTTTTCAAAGAATTAATTATTTTATTTTAATAAAGGTACATTATTAAATTTATCGTAATAGATGCTCGAATTGCGCTTTATTGGTTGCTAGGCAATTTTATTTTACTTATCTAAAATTACAATGAATTTCATTTATTACTTAATAATGTACCTTTATTAAAATAAAAAAATTAATTCTTTGAAAACCAATCAGCTGATTTGATTTTTTTAAACACCACTGCATTCTGGTATTGAAGACCTTTAATTTGATGTGACACATGCCATATCATCCAATTTAAAATTTTAAAGTGGAACTTAAGGGTAGAATCTTAATCGAAAACTTTGCACATAGTTTAGTGTCCCCCTTCCGGTATAAGAAAATGCCCTTAGATTTATTCCAATATCTTTTTTGGTTTTCAAGATATCCAGGGTGGGAAGTTTTAAAATGATCGCCCTGTATATTGGGAGCAACCTTACCTTGAAGCGGCGAGAAATGCAAAAGAGATTAAAGGATATAGCCAATTCAGGAAGAAATATTGGAAAGAACGTCGAAACTGGGTGTAATCTCCTATTTAGGAAAGGCATAAGATGGAAATCGAATGGAAAAGAAAAACCCATAGAAGCCAAGAAACTAGTAAATGTAACTAGGGAAAAATGAAACACGACCAAAGCTATGAATAAGGACATAAATAAGGAAAACAAAACTAAAAAATAAGTAACCAACAATCGTACAAATAATAGAAAAGTCAACCAAAAAGAAACAGCAAACGACGAATGCAAAGCACAAAAAGATAAATAGCAATATGGAACGTGAGAAGCTTAACCAATAAAAGAACAGGAAATTAAGAGAATTTAAAAAGGCAGAGATAGAATGTATAGTCTTAACAGGAACTAAGAGATAGGATAAAGGAGTTAGAAAATTAAATAATGGATACTGGATGTACTGAGCGGAAGTAAAACAGACAGGACAAGATAAAATACATAAATAAAGAAAACTTTGTAAATGACATATGAAAGAGCAAATTAAAGACAAATTACAATAGTAGTGCCCCATGTGTGAATGTAAACAAAACATAATAGTAATGGGAGACTTAAATTGTAGGGTTGGAAACAAACATGAGGGCATAGACTGGCGTTGGGAGGGTACAGAAAGGACAAGATGAATTTAAACGGTGAAGGATTAATTGAATTCTGTCTAGAGAACGAAATAAAAATTGGAATCACACATTTCATGCCCAATAGTGTCCATAAAATAACAAGGGAAATGAGAACGAGAAACGAAAGATCCATAACTGACTATCTTCTACTGCGTAAGCCTTTATGGCCTAAAGATACAATAGTGAAAAAAGGAGCAGAAATAGGAAGCGACCACTACTTAGTTAAGGAGAAAACAGAACAAGACAGTAAAGAAGAAAGCAAAATGCTACAAACTAAACAGCAATACCAAGATATCTTAAGTCAAAGAGCAGGAAATATTGAAAAAAATAAAGACATCAAAGAAACATGAAAAAGTTCTTCACAAACACTCTCAACAGCAGCTGAAGAAACATGTGCAACATAAACCATTACAAACAGTAAAAAATAAAAATTAAAAAAAATTATAAATACAAAAAGCAAGGAAGATTATGAAGAATATAATAGAAGAAGAATAAGAGAAAATAAAAAGAAAATACGAAGATAATCAGAAATTATTCTTCAGAGTATTCAAAAGCAGAAGAAGCTCAAAACTACAAATGATAAGAAACATTAAAAACAATAAAGGAGAAAAAATAACAAAAACAGACAAAATAGTAGAACGTTAAAAACACTATTTTAAGGAACTACTAAAAGAGCAAGAAACAAATAATAATCGAGGAACAAGACGATAGAAGAGGAGAGGAACAAGACGATAGAAGAGGAGAAGAACAAGAAAATGAATAAAGACCGATAAGTAAAATTACAATAGAAGAGTTAATGGAAGCAAAAATAAGCAAAGCACCAAGACAAGACAAAATTTCAGTAGAACTGTTTAAAGCGGTATCAAATATTAAAGGAATAGGCAAAAGAAACAAAAAAAAACTGAACAACACACAATAGGACACCGAAACATGAAAAATGTACAAATATTAAAGCTATACTGTGCAGACGATGTGACCATTATTGCAAAAGATCAGAAAACTTTGAACAAAAGCTTAGAAACACTTAAGAGATACCTGGAAAACAACAACATGAAAGTTAACATCAATAAGTCAAAAACAATGACAATACTTAAGCAGGAATGAAGAAGGATGTATTCAATTTAGATAGATGAGAAATCTTTGCAACAATAGAAAAATTTAAATATTTAGGCTCAGTATGGAAAACTGAATGCAGAACAAGAACAAGAAACACGCAAAGATAGATAACACAGAACTGCTTAAGAAGAATAGAAGGAAAAAACAATCGTAGCTAGAGTAAGAAATAATGCCAAGGCAAAGTTTTGACATACAAGCTAGCTGAGATGATATAGGCATCCCCAGAGAATTGGGAAAGAAGGAACTACAACATAAGTAAGGTATATGAAGAAACAAAAAACAAGTGAGAAGAAACAAAGAGAAGTAAAGCAAATAATGAAAAAAGGAAAGTTAAATAGAACAAGGCAAAATAATTGCCCCAAGAAATAACCCAAGAGAGTAGACAACTCAGCTTTACACCGAAAAGTATATATAAGACAGAAGTTACTTAAATATTGTGTTTCATCTGAACAATATAAACTTCACTGTATTGTTATAACCCATAACCTTATCTTGTGATAATGTTGTGAAACGCCAGAAATAATAAGATTTAATATGTTAGACATCAATTTTGCTGTTCCAGCATCAGGTAAATCTGGCGTTAAACGAATTTGAGACAAAACACTGAATCACTTAAGTAATGTAGAGAGCTACTAAAAAAAATAAAAAGAAATTAAATGATTTAACAGAATACCAGATACCACTGCAATATATATTTTTTGAAGTTTTGTTAAAATCCAATTTTAAAGAAAAATAGAATAAAAGTATTACACAAATGATCTTGAAACTTAATTCACTTATAAACTTACTGAGTTACATTTTATAGAAAATGGGATTTTATTATTTAAAATAAAATAGCTAGCACATCTATTTTTTTTGAGATATCCTAATTCATAAGAATACTTAGATATTTATGTATCTAAGGAAATAAATATATAAACTGCAAATCTAAACTTTGATTTTCTAGTTTACTTCTATGAGAATGAGAGCTTTATATAGACCAAGCTTGATGAAAGTTGCAAGTGAAGTACATGATTATGCAAATTACAGCATTACCTTATGGTGATTAAACTTGACAAAAGTTTCCATCACAAGATTCTCAAAATATTCTTGGCTTTAATATTTCAAATAAATTCTTTTATCATTCAAATTATTACATGAGAGACTTCAAGCACGAATTGAGAAAATCTTTCTTCAATTTTACCTTTTCAATTTCCAGATTCCAATTCTTCACTAAGAAAAATACAATTTTCTTAAAAAACAAATTACTTGACGAATGCTTAAACGCAATTGTGTCAAATTGCAACCCTGTTTTTTAATTACAATTAACCATTGTTTACATTAAAGTTTACCCTTGTTTCAGGTGTAATGGCACGTGCAGGAATGGCATTGAGGAGGGGAACAAACCAGGGAAATACAGAGTAAGTGCTTTTTGTTTGTCCTCGTTACCTTTAATTTAGGTACAGATCCGCGTGATGTATTATTACCTTGATACCTTGTTGCCCTCTATATTACATATCGATTCCGAGAGAAAATTCGTCTTGCGCCTCTGCATCCTTTACGAATAGTTAAACAGAAAGAGACGACGATTTTGCTAGATGTAATTTTCTCTTGAGATTTAACCACATATAAAATTTATGGTATGGGGCATTTCAGCGTGCTTGCTCCGACGTTCACATATTTTTTGGGATGCTTGAAATTGATAAAATTATGAGACCACGGTTTGTGTCCTTTTTCTTTTTGCGAAAATAAATTTACTGAAGAACATAGAAAAATGTTTAAAACTCGAGGGCAACTTCCAACTAAAGCAATAATCCCATAAACTACAACAGACTATTGTGGATAAGTTCAGTTTTAGTATTTAGTATGCAAATGGTAGAGAAAGGGGTAGTTAGTTGCGTTGGGATCTCCTTTTGTGCAGTTGGGACTTTTATACTATAGTTTTCAAGGCAAAACGTTGTTAAAAGCGAGTTTTCGAGTGAAATAATAGAGAATTCTTTATGGAGAACGTGTTTTATCAAATATTTGTCTACTAAAATTGAAGACGCTTCCCGAGTCAATACAAAAGTAAGTGGTGAATGTAAAAGGGTTTTGTTTGGAGATAGTATAACGAAATGAAGATTAAATTCAATTTTAGTAATAAGAGAATCGTTTTTATTCCGCGTCCACTGACTTGATTAAATGAGCGAATAACGTGAAGTTTGCGATTTATAAATTTTGTTTGGAAAATAATTAAATTTGTTTGTAAACACGCAGTTTGTCTGACCATAAGGGGCACACGTCATGGAAAACATACAAATGTGAAACATAAAGGTTTTCCTTGTACCTAACGCTGTTTAATTTTAACAAGTTTACTAGAGTGGAAAATTACAATTCTCAAAGGATTCCGATACAATTAATTTATGTAAACGAGAAAGTAGAATGCCAAAGCTAGATTTTTACGAGTTTTCAATCCTAATGCGCTTTGTTTTTGTTTGTAAAATTTTCTGTTCATCGTTTGTTTGTAAATCCGAAAGTAAAATTGAATATTTGAGTTCTGGTAGTTTATTTGCATCATCCGCTACAACAACGTGGAAATACATTTAATAATAGTAACGATTTCCCAAACGAGTACTACAAATAAATATCATCCCCCCGTTTAATGTTCAACAGAACGTTTTGTTTATTCGCTATACGTTACCATTTCTCTAAAATAGTACATTGGCTAAATTGGCCCGGCGTGAATTGTTTTTAAATGAAATATTTTGTTAGTGGATATATATTTCTAAAATTTTCTCGTTTTCAAGTTAATTTATTCCCGTGCTAATTAGTTTAATTTTTGAAATTTGAAACATCAACACCCTTAGTTTCTAAACAATCGCCGTACAATTTACATGATTTCGGCAACTCCAGCTGGAAATCCGTTTTGAGGAAGGTTGTCGAGGTTATAAAGTAAATAATGCAAACTCACCCTTAACACCCAAACCCTATTCAACTGTCACGTGTTGTCAAGGTCGCTCCTTGCATGTATGCTCGGATAATGCCATTATTGTTTCTCTTCCCTTGTTTGCCCTAATTCTCCTTTTTCCCTGTAAAAAGGGTATTCTTTGCGTATTCATCACCCAAATGAAGCTTTCCGATTTCATTGATTTTGGATTCTGAATGAGTCACACTGAACACCTGCATGAATGTAATTATATTTAGATAGATGACATAATAAATGTATATCCAGTTTAAAGTTTCTTTCTAATTTTACATTTCACAAATTCACATTTATGTGTGGGAATCTCAGTAACTATTAGAGTCTTTTATAATAAATTTATCGGCTTCACTCTCCCCAGAGATGCTCTTTCGGCGGCAACGCGGAAACCTTCTTAGAGGGAGATGACATATAGATGAGTGTCGAACTCCGTGCTTCCCGAGTGGGTCAGTCACTCTCGCATCCTCCAAAGCGAGGAAAGAAGTAAAAATTAAGTACTGAAATCAGCCATTAACATTATTATTAAGAAGTGATAGTCGTACGATAAAATATTTGATATTACATGTTAGAAGGCGCATTTTCAAAATACAATACAGATTATGCAGCCAACGGTTGGAAGAAAGAGAAAGATCGATAACAAAAATAAATAGAGGAAAGACATAATTAAAAGCCAATCTCGGTAAAATCGCAAGTGCAGCCGCAAGAAGAGTCGTTTTAAAAAGATCAAGCAAACAGGTAAAAAAAGTATCAAAAGTAGACGAAAGAACATAAAAAGAAAAACAAAACAAATTGTGGTTATGGATGTGTTTGATCCTAATTCTAACATTTTTAGTATTCAAAAGTTGAGTATCCAAATCTTGAAAAGATGAACCGGGAGGATAGAAAGTTGCAGTAATTAAGCAAATCAAAATCGAAGTTAATGATAAAATTACACATAGAGAAATGTATTTTAAAAGTACGATTAGAGGATGTACAGTTTGTAAAAAAACAGAATAAATAGAACAGACGATGCGCTCTCATACAGCATCATGTCTTTGTCTATTTTTTATTCAGGGAACGGGCTATCCATGCGCATCGGTATCGAACACGCATTCAGTGTAGAGGTCACACCGCTGGCAAAATACAAGGTTGCAATTGTGATTTTATCACTTGTCGTGAACTTTTCCCTTATGTTTTGATAACCAGCAAAAGTTCGCTTTCACCGAGAAAAGCTTTTGCCCAAGCAAATAAGAATGGCCCAATTTATCGCGTCAACCAGTCAACTACTACTCAAACGCAATAAGAAAGATCTGGAAGAAGAAAACCCTTTCAAAGAAGGCAGCTTGTAGATCACGCTTTCACTACTAAAGTTCACTGGGACACTCACATAGAAGATGCGCTCTCATACAGCACCATGTCTTTGTCTATTTTTTATTCAGCGAAGGGCTATCCATGCGCGTTTGTATTGAGCACGCTTTCAGTGCAGAGGTCACACCGCTGACAAAATGCAAGGTTACAATTGTGATTTTATGACTTGTCGTGGATTTTCCCCTTATGTTTTGATTACCAACCAAGGTTCCCTTTCACCGAGAAAAGCCTTTGCCCAAACAAGTAAGAATGGCCCAATTTATCGCGTCAACCACTACTCAAACGCAATAAGAAAGTCTGGAAGAAGAAACCCCTTTCGAAGAAGGCAGCTTGTAGATCGCGCTGTCACCACCAAAGTTCTCTGGCACACTCACATAGAAGAAGAAAGAGAAAAGTGACTGCCACTCTTTCTCAAAAGAGAAGTGTTCACCAGTGCCATTTTAGATTGATAAAACTTAAACGTGTAATTGATTAATTTGTGTTGGAAATTTACTTACCATGACACTCATAAAGAATCCAGAATTGAAGATATTTTAGTTTTTTTTTTGTAAAATCTTTAACTATTTATTACTTTTTTTATTGTTAAATATTTAGTAGCATGCGCAGTGATTCATAGCTAAAATCAAAACAAAAGGCTGCATACCTTTTTGTTAGGAATCTTGATTTTTATAGCAACTAACCTCAAAAGTATTGATACGGTTTTTTTTTTGTAGAAAAATGAACTTTCGAAACACAAATTACTTATTCTGTTTTTAAAATACGTAAGCATGCAAAGCAACAAGTGAATGATTGCATCACCCAAGCGAAGCTATGCTGCTGCTGTGTGAACAAAGATGCTTGTGGACAGAAAAAATAGTACCGGACTGGTGATTTATAAATTTTACTTATGGTAATAACAATCACAAGAACCAGAATACGCTGAAATAACGCTGTAATCGCGCAAGCTTTCTAAATCAAATTTTAAACTTGAAATACAAATAAAGTTTCGTTATATTAGTTGAGAGAACAAGACCAGGAGTGGACAATGTGGCTCCTGGAGCTAAATTTAACCAAGCAATTTAGTTTTCGCTGTATAGTCAGCTCCGGTAATGAGATCTTTTTCGTACTTCCTTCGATTGATCATAGCAACTATGGAAGCTTGCCCATCTGCTAATTAATATGTTTATGTTATGTTCTGTCTTCTACTTAGTCTGATTCTATCGATCTACTTAAAATCAAACTAAGATAAGTGGAAAACTATAAGGATGCGGATTTAAGTTACATCATGCTAATTACTTTTGGTGCCTAAAATCGTTAAAGTGTTCTGTTTCTGCTAAGATGTTAAATTGCAAAAAGGTCCAAAAACACTTTAATAACAAAATGGCACGAATTTAAGATCTTTTAAGTTTTCCATAGTCTCTTTTTGTTTACAAAGATAACGTAACCCTTTTTGTGGAATTTGATGTGCAGTACCTTTCCTGAAGCAATGTTAAAACTAGACAGAATAATAACATATAAATATTGACACAAAATCGTCAAAGAAGGTAATGTAATATCGAACAAGAAAATACACGTGCCTGTATTATAATTCAGAAAACCAAAATGCCGGTTATGAACCCATGTACGGTCTCATTATGATTACATTTTAATCGTACAATTAGAAATACAGCAATCAATCCAACGTGATTGCATTAGAAGATTTTTCTACTTCTTAATTAGTTATTAGTTACAAACTAATTTAACGTAAACTTGACTGAGCACGTAAGCATATAACCCATGTTATTAGTATGTTACATATCGTTTCACACAAACAAAATAAATTTTTTCTCACGAAAATAGATATCATCGTGCTAATGAAATTGTTACCAGATTATTCTTAATTAACCAAGACAAATTTTTTACTGAAAAACGCAGAGAAAAAGCAATTTACTTATTCACATTAACAGGCTTGGCTTTTAGGATTATGGAAGGATTATAGGGAGCTGCGTCAAAATCACTTCACAATGCATCAATTAATCAGCGGTACCAAATCAAAGTTGACAGTGCATGCGATGAATTTTGCGTGCTCTCGTATCTTTATTGATGTTAAATCGACACTACGCATTATTAGCTCCCAGGCTATTAATATCTATTATCAATCGCCTCGCCGATTGTCCATTAAACTGATGTCCAGCTAATTGTCAATGACCCAGATTTGCAACATTGCCAGTCGCTCGCGTGAGAATGAACTGCCCGTTTAATCTGTCATCTATATGTTGTAAGTTTATATTACTGAAACTTTTAAAGCAAAAACGAACAAATTAAGGAAAATTGTTTCAAATTAAATTTCATTAGCAAGGAAGAAATCCCAACTTAGTCTTTAATGGATACTGCTATAAATAAATCTTAGTCATCTTTGAGGAATTATAATCCGTAATTAAATTAGGAGAGTAGTTCCGAGCGCATTAAATTTGAGTGTCGGGAAATATTTCTTTCTTTTATGTTTACAATTCGCATTCAATTTATAGTATGAATATGAACACACAATAAAAATTCATTTTTCCTTAAATTATCCATTTGTAAGGAAATTTCTGATGCTCGAGATGGAAAAAATGGAATTTCTAAAATGGCATCGGCGCGTCTGAAAACAAGGTCAAGTTCATACGAATATAAATATTTATAACACTGACTCACGCCCTGGTATTTATTAAAATCTTTGTTACTGTAGCATTCGTAACTGTTATCACTTATCATGTAATCTACTTACCAAACGTGAAAATTTAGTCGTGACAATAGCAATAATCATAACAGTTACTTTAATGTCTTGGGGATTTCCTGGAAACAGAAGCAGATTTTCTTTATTTCTAAGTTATTTACATTGTGTATATGTAATTATGCAGAGATTTCGTAAACCACCTAAATACAAGACAATAGTTATAATTTTTGTTTGTTGTTTCTCTCGCTGTTTACAGTCTTTTGATTATTTCTTTTAATTATCAATTATTAGAAACAGCAAGCGTACATTTTTTTTATTTTAGGGAATCGTTTGAAAAAAGAATGCACAGATTAAGCTCGATACTTAAAAGGTTTTGTATACTTAATAGAATTAGCTAATTTTAGGTGTTCATTTCTTTTCTCCAACGTAGGAAAACATAATAATGTTGTTTTGAAAATAATTATAATTTTCATATATAATAATACCATGTTGGTGAACAAACATAAATATACAAACAATTCTTGGTATTGTAATTGTAGGTTAAGGTTGTTTGAAAACGCTAACCTAAGAAATAGTTGTAGAACCAAAAATTAAACAGATTTTTTTTCATAAATTTAAAACGCTTGTGTTTATTTAGAATTTCGAAGAAAACTACATTTACCAGGTGTATACCTATGAAATGAGACTTTCACCTATTAGACCACAGATGTCGCTAGGAGTATTTTTAAACTGTCCCAAATGTCTTATTTTTTTCGTCTGTCATCTGTCAACAATATTCAATTCATTGTTTGTGATGTTTCATACAACAACGCATTTTTTTCGCTCTTAAAAATGTCGAATTTCGTGCCTTCAAACTACGATTTGCGGACATCGTTGATTTTCTGTTATCAATTGAAGAAAAACGCTTCTCAAGCTCATCAAATGCTTATAGAAGCTTACGGTGGACATGCTCTAAGCAGAGCACAGTGCTTCAGGTGGTTTGAAAAATTCCGAAGTGGTGATTTTAGCGTGGAGAACGAGGAACGTGGCCGGCCACCGAAAAAGTTTGAGGACACCGAATTGCAAGCATTGTTGAATGAAGATGATGGTCAAACGCAAGAAATGATGGCAGAGCAGTTGGGAGTGACCCAAAAAACCATTTGCAAACGTTTGAAAGACATGGGCATGATCTTAAAGGCCGGAAGATGGGTGCCGCATGAACTGACTGAAAGGCAGCAAGAGAACCGAAAAACCACTTGTGAAATGCTGCTCTCCCGGTTCAAAAGGAAGTCTTTTTTGCATCGAATCGTTACGGGTGATGAAAAATGGGTGTATTTCTCCAATCCCAAGCGTAAACGATCGTATGGTCCGCCCGGCCACAAGCCAAAATCAACGGCCAAACCAAATCGCTTCGGCCGCAAGGCAATGCTGTGTGTTTTCTGGGATCAGCATGGTATGATTTGGTACGAGCTATTAAAACCAGGTGAAACAGTTGACGGTGCACGCTACCAACGACAATTGGCCGATTTGAACAGCGCTATACACCGAAAACGCCCAGAATATGCCGATCGGCGTCACAAAGTAATTTTTCTTGATGACAATGCACCACCACATCGAACAAGAGCGACCCGGGAATTGGTGGAGACGTACGATTGGGAACCGCTGGTGCATGCGGCTTACTCACCAGACTTGGCGCCTTCCGATTATCATTTGTTTGCATCGATGGGCCACGCACTTTCCGAGCAGCGCTTCAATTCTCACGAAGAAGCCAAAAAATGGCTCGATGATTGGTTTGCGGCCAAAGACGGCCAATTTTTTTGGCGCGGCATTCACAAATTGCCTGAGAGATGGGTAAAATGTGTCGCTAGCGATGGCTATTATTTTGAAGATTAAATTTGTAACCATTTTTTGTAAATAAACGTTTAAAATTGAAAAAAAAAGTCTCATTTCATAGGTATACACCTATGTATAAGGTAAAGTGTAACATATGCTGCAAATAAATTACAATATATTTACTTAGGTGGGCCCTTTTAAGCCGTGTGGATGCTTGCTCTGTCCCGGGAACGGTTGAATTCACGCCTTATTGAGTTGGCATTTAAGTGTAGGGATATGAAACTATATACAGAAACTCCCCCTTTACAAAAAAAAAGGTCTCATGCATTAGTTTCTTACCACGTAGACGCGTCACTGAAAACTTAAAAGAGCGTCCTTCGTCGCCTCTAGAAGATCGTATCCTGATGTTTGCTGGCTGTTATCTTCAGTGCACCACCTCGATCATGGCGACCTGTAACAAGCGCCTATCGCACTGAGATGCCATCCAACGGAATGTTGGACGACCAGGTGTTGGTACCGTCAATAACAATCAGAAAGTGGCAGATACACACAGTAAGGACACATCAACAACAACAATAATAATCAGAATACTGATTAAACCAAAATAGCATATGCATTTATCATATTGGTTATGCATTAAATAGTCCCCCACAAAAACACATAAAGGCAACTTTTACACTACAATTCCGCGGTAAGGAATTCGCGTAGATCAGAAACAGAATAGGGCCAAATAACTATCTAAATCTAGAAGCATAGTGAGGTTCACTTGAAAGCAAATCAAGAAGAAATTGCTTTAATTGCTACTATTTATACACAACGGATGTTAGACTTATTGGGCAATAATTCTTTTTAATTAATGCATTTTTCCATAGATATGGTATAACACCGGTACGTAATGATGCATCCATTGATAATAATCATAAATCTCTTGCTAAGCAAACCGCTAACCTTTAAGAAGAATATGATAAATGATTTGTAGATTCAACAAATCCCTAGTTTCGGAGACACCAATAGATATGATTTAAACCTTTGTCATGTGACCTCCTTCTAATACTTATGCTGAATCCTTAAACTCATAGTAAGCCACATACTTGAAAAGGAAAGTAATCATGTATTGATCCAAATTAAGTCTGTCCAGAGATTATAAGTCCATTAATTCACAGAATTAATCATTATTGCCTGCTTGGAATGGAATCTTCAGTGACTATAGTCACAGACAGTCTTCTTCTGTGTTATTAATGTTACAGAAAAAGATGTAACTCAAGTTAGACGTCTTGGGCCAAACAGCCAAAAAACAGTCCTT
Organism: Ignelater luminosus; assembly: GCA_011009095.1. NCBI lineage: Eukaryota > Metazoa > Arthropoda > Insecta > Coleoptera > Elateridae > Ignelater > Ignelater luminosus. Next base: position 216,609 of record VTPC01090953.1, read on the forward strand.
TTCAAGCAGTTTATAATAGTTTGATTGCACACGGCAAGTCATCTCGTGGGACACCTAAAATCCTAATTTTTCCTCCAGTCTACATCACTCTGCTAATCAAGGAAAATCATGCACTTGTATTACACTACCTGCACGACCGTCTTAGGCCAATTGAAGTTAAATAATTTTGAAATTTATTTTCGTTACTACAATACCGCTAGTAGAATGTTAAAAAAAGATCAAAATAAAGTTCTTGCGTTACAGGATGCCTCAAAGGTAAAGTAGAGAAATTATTGAACCAAAGTTGGAGATAACTTTCCAGTTTGTTTGTTAGGAAGCAAGTACAATTATAGAAACTATCCTGTTTTCATCCGTGGATTTCATGTATTATTTAGGTTGATGTATGCAACCGATGTGCCAATACAACAGTGAAAAGCAACGAAATGAAGTTGTTTATGAGAGCAACGATGTTATCGAGCGGGTGTTTGAAAATGTTTGATGTTGAAATGACCCACATGTATACCATTTATCTCTATAAAGTTCGACGCACTTGCGTGAAAGGGAGTTTATCGAATGTTTTGTTTTACTAAAGATTGATGTGATATCGATTACATATAATAGTAAGTAACTTTTCCTTTCGAAAAAATTAAAAAATGAAGGTTACTTTTTAGTGAATGATTAAACTTTTAGCAATTGTTGCAAATCTCCTTGGTATGATTCTTCTGAAATAATACGAAAATAAAAACCAACTGCCAGTTATTACTTATTAGTTTGTTCTTGGCGATGAGCTATCGAATCAGAAGTTCTCAAAATTAGATATTACGATTTTGGGGTAGATTTCGCACAATAAATCAAAACACATTGCATATTTAAAACATAAACTCTGCAGCTGACACCACCAGATGTATCTGTTTCAACTTAACATAAATTTACATTTCCCCCGCTGTTTTTATGAAGTTATGAACTTTTCTTCTTGTTCCTACTCGGTTCTCTTCGATGCAAGGAACCGCTGTTTACTCGTTTTTCTTCGGAAATCATTGTGTATAAATCGCGCTGGCGGACGTAATTTACTGTTACTGCAAATTCAATTTGCATCACGTTTTAGAACGCTAATGCCGCAATAATTGCATTCATCAATCATATTTTAACGTGATTGATATCATCCGGTGTGTGTATTAAGGGCTTTTAGCTTTCTTTAATGTAATGAGACGCCCTGGATGGAAGGGATTTTCATCTTTTTGAAAGGTTTAGAGCTTTTCCTTTTCTTCAAAGTTGGTGTCTTTTCAATTATACAGTTTTCAGTTTTAACATTTCCTTTGGCACGACAACAGCACCCGTGCATCACACGCACACGTCTAATTAAGTTACTCTAAAGGCACTATCCTACAAGAGCTTTACCTTCATTAAAGTGGCCGCAGATGTTCATAATATACTAGCAAGCTTTTAGTGATCCTCACCACTTAGTGTCGTTTGTGAGCGCAAGGTTTTAGTGGAAAAGCCGCGTCATTTTGTTAACTGAATTTGTTGCCAACATTTAAAGCTTTTTTTCAGTAGGTATGTTTATTGAAGGTAAAATATTCTTTATGACTTTCATAAATTAAAAGGAGCTACGTCGGCTTTTTTTTATGTACAATTACGGTGCGAAAATATTTTTCGATACGGAAGGAAAGGAGACTTTTTGAAATTGATGTTTACCACTACTTCAAGAACGCTAAGTTGTCCCCTAGGGTATTTAAGGAATGAAGTCGTTCCAACGAAGTTTGCGAGTCAATTACACACTTTTAGGTCATAAATTTAACGGCAATATATTGAAAATTTCAAAGGAAAGTTCCTATAACACTGGAAATTCTATCAGCAGTAAAACTTTTCATGGATGTACTCTTCATTTATAATAAACACTTCTAGAATAATGGGAAATGCTTTATCAGCTTGTTCGGAAGTTCTAGATTTGTAGTGTAATATTTTATAAGGTTTTGATTGGAAAGTTTTTATATGATTTATGAAGAAACACCTACATACAAGTCTGTACAATACACTCATTAAAAATGTAACATTATCCGAATTGCGCTTCTAGAAATAAACCAAATGAATTACATCATAACTATAAGAACAAACATCAATTCAGAGATAAATGTTGACAACCTAATAGAAATAAATATCTAGTCTCAGCCGGTGAATGCGACCGATATTTCGCGTTTGATTACGCTACTCCGATTGTGAAGGCTTTGCATAACTACAGCTCGAATTCGCCACAAGTGCGATAACTACGAGGGTAATCAGTTCTCACTTTCCCTCAAACACTACCAAATGGCTTTCCATAATCCTTGGGCTTTAAGAAGATTAAGTCGACTCTTTATAGAAACAAACTTTCCTTCCAAACCATTAACATGCATTTTTGGCCTCAGCCAAACTACCACAGATTCCACTTTTATCTGCTCGATCTAAGACATCAGAATTCTGGCAGTCAATGTTCAAGTTGCAATTGGGAACATTAAGTCCAATCCGCTCAAGGCCCAAATTTTCTTTTTTGTTCCTAACGATTCGATCTGTCTAAACTCTGAGTTTCATATCTAAATGTATTGGTATTGGTATTCTTTCTTTCCAACAGTGAATCGAAGTGATAAAGTAGATCCCATAGGATTCTGTTGCCTCGCAGAAAAACCATAAGAGAAAATGAGCAACGTTCTTAAACAGTCGACACATGAGTATAGGGCGGTAGATTTGTGACCGCCATTGTGCGTTGCAACAGTTTAATTCTGTAAGATCCTGGACTCCTGGTTTCTGTTATATTCTTAAGAGAGTTTTTTACGCATACCCGCAGTACATTAATACCGTGACTGTCTGATATTCCTAAATAAATTAATCAGAATATAGGCTTTTCAACTAGGTGGGTGGGGCAATCTCTGGGAAAAGGGAAATAAATACACACTTGCTTCTCGTAGGCGAAGTCTGTTTATTGCCTCAAACGAAATATGTAAACACAATCGTTGGCAGCTGTATCGTGTTTTGGTTCAACTAACCAACTCAAATGTCCTGCACCTCAAGCTTCAAGAAAACAAAGGAAGGAAAGATTGAACTTTCAGAACTTTCACTGCTGAGGATCCCTCAATAAGGACTGGTTGAGTAATTGCTGCTTTGTTGTTGGGAGCTAGAAACAAGAAAAGAGCAGGAACAAAACAAGTAAAATAGGAGTTCAACGAAAGGCTTGAGATTTAAATGACAATAAAGTAGCTTGCACATACGAGAGTATTCGAGGAGGCCTTAAGGGGAGTGGCAACTTCTGAAAAGACAGACTCGGAAGGTTTCAAAAGAGAAGGCTGCATGGTCTCCAGTACAACCGTCACATTTGGTGCTGATGCCAATCCTATCAAACGACGCTCTTCAAATCGGTTTAGGAAGGGTGTGGTAGTTCAACGAATAACGCACAGTAATATCAATGTTTTGGATTTCGCGAAAGAATAACGAAAGACGAGAACTACGGACTTGGACCTTGAAGGTTTGGTTATGGAAAAGAATCAGACTGTGATTTCTACCAGGTAGCTCAGGGTGACGAGTCGTTCGTTGTGTGCAGCTTTGTGACTAGTGAGCGGAAAGAACATTGCTGTGAATATCGTCTGCGATGTTTTGAAAGTTCTGGTAGTTAAGAGTAATCAGAAATTCAGTACGCTCGATAACTATCTGCGTTGGGAGATTAAAAAAGAGAAGAAGTGGTGCAATCAAAAAAGTGCTTAGATGCTAGAAGCAAGGTTTGTGCATTAGGAGTTGATGTGATGATAGGTGCATTTGCGGTCACAGTGACATAGGATATGGCTGGCCGTAAAGTAAAAGGAATGAGGCTGTGTCTAAAACAGTTGAAGGACCAGATATGACTAGGAACTTCAAGTATGACAAGGAAGTCGATTTTACGGGTGAATGAAGAACGAGGACGTGATGTAAAATGTGGAGTGAGCAAAAGGGATGTAACGGTATCACAGTTGAATTCAAGAACCAAAAGAAGGTTAGTTGCTCTCTCCTTGATCGACCTTATTGGATGGATTTTGTCAGTTATTGATTGTACCTTAGCAAATTTCAAACTGCATTGCAGCAACTGCTACTTTTCTCTGAAAAATAAAGATTGTTCTGTTTGAATTATTACAGAAAAACTGAAGGCTCCTAAACAACAATTCAGTTTTGCGAAACCAACAGAAAACCCATGAATAGCATTGGAACTGGAAACAAAGAAGCACAGAAGAAAGGGACAAGTCACGAAGGATGAATTGAAACCGAAATTTGATATCATGGACAGGAAGAGTTTTAAATAGTACGTACAATAACATAGCAAATTTTTGTAATGAAGATCTTGATGATTCAAAGCTGCTTGACAAAAAACTGTAGCAGAGCCACAAGTAATCAGAATTTCTTTTAAAGTTTTTTCCTCGGGAAGTATTTTTTACGGAGGAATGAAAAACATCCACTTCCTAGTGACCGTGATATGTTTATAGCGCATGCACTGTACATAGTAGGTCACTCTTGCTCTCACTGTCTTAATTGTATGCTGCCATAACAGGCAGAAACATACTATGTATGTGAAGCTGTGCATCAAACTTCATCAATCAGTCTCCCTGTATAGTACATAATCGTATTTCTACCTATAATTCATCAGTTTTCCATGTCAATGGTGACAGGTTTATTAATCAAACCAAGACAGGTGGCATTTCTTTAATTTAATTAAACGTCAAGTGTATGTATATATTATTGCATAAATTAAATTAAATAACAACAGCAACTTTCCGTTGTATATTTGCATTTATGTAATTATACCCTATAAACGTCTTTGATCTACTTTGCTCTTGATTATTAATATATGAATCTACATTTCTCATCATCATTATCAGCAGTAGGTATTTTTAATAAATGCATATGAACGTGATATATGAAGAACTCCATTCTTGCAAGTACATTCTGTTTAATGAATAATTCACAAACATGATGCACATTAAACTACCAGATACAAAACAGACAAATGATTAAAAACACTTGTTAAAGTAATTAACTGTGGTCCCAATTTGTCATCAACAATCTACATTTCAAAGTTCATTTAGCTGATAAATTGAGTCATTGTCAAAAGTCAAAAGATAGTAACCTCAGTAGACGTTAAGTCTAGCACAAATTGTCGCGATATTATTAATAAACTTAAATTATGTTAGGAATTCATTTTAATGTAAAGCACATAATTACCAACATTAGCTTTATAACTGTCTGTCTTCCCATTCCTCTATTTTTGCTAATTATAAGCGCAATAAATCCTCTCGCCGACATCATTCAATTACTCAATTAATGTGTGTAATCGATTGCAAACAATCTTTCTAATCAAGAACAGAAATCAGGAACAAATTACTGTATTTATCTACGACATAACAAGATTTCTGCTATTGCTTTAGTTATTTTTTAGATGTCTAATTTATTAATTAACGTCAATACAATATTCCTAATTTCTCCTTTTAATTTGCAGAGGAAGTGATGATGTTCAGAGATCTATAGAACTTTTGGATCGTGTTCTTTCCGAATTCGACGACGTAGAAAACGCTAATCAAGTACAAAACGTAAGTAGTACATAATAATGAATCATGGAATTTCGTACAATAATCAATTATTCAATTCTAGGTGCAACAGATGTCGGGTCTCACATCGCCACCGCAATCGCAACAAGCAAGTTCTAATACGACCCCTGGAAATATTTCTTCAACTCCCGACGACGAGAGTCCCTCATTAGGTCATCAGTCAGAGGATGACGGCTATATGAGTATGAACGGTCGAAAACCTAAGTTTTCTCTCGCTTTTAAACCCTTGACGGAAGAAAATTCTTCCGTAACACAAGCTCAAATACCCCCAGGGGATCCGGACGATTTTCCGCCTCCTCCAGAAGAAGCGGAACGGCTTATAGCAACGCTCCTTCCAAAGTACGAGAATTTCATAATTTTACCTTTTTTACATACTGTAAGTTTATATTATCATTTTAGAGTTTCACCGGCAAAAAGAAGTAGCACGAAAAGAACTAGGGAATTTCCGCTTACGAGACCTCCTGGGCGAGTCGAAACAATTCCACCTCCTCCTAAGTTTCAAAACAATATTATTAACGGCCCTCTAGAACCTAAACATATTGCAACGCAAACCACTTTGGTAAGTTTGTTTTAAATTGATTATCACTGAATCTTATTCAAAGTTATTTTATTTTTTACAGCCAAAAACACGTCATCAACGTCCGTATGGTTGGGAAAATAACGATTTTAATTTGCAACCACCTCCGCCACCTCCAGGTTTTCGTTACGGAAGTTTACCTTTTCAACATGGATTATATTCTTTATCCTCGCCGACGAGAGTACCCCCAAGAACAGTGCCAACGGCAGTCGAGCGACACAGAGAAGTTCGAAGACACGGAAGTGAAGACAATCTCTCCAGTGATTTAGAAGAATCTGCTTTAAGACCTTTAAGTGAACTAGCTGACGATGAACACTTTTCTGATGATTCTCTCGAGGAAATGTTACCACCACCACCTCCGGTTACGAATAAAAGAAGTAGCATAGCATGGGAAGTTCCTTTAGATTCAGACGATCCATTGTTAACACCGGGAAGTACAAAAGTTGTAGGGAGAAGGAGAAGAAAATCTGGATCACATTCGAGCACAAGTTCAATTCCGAACAGATTAAAAGATCTTGATGAATGGCCAGATCCACCACCCTGTAGCACTGAAGAAGAAATAGCATCACCATTTTCGGATTCAGATGATCATATATTACTCCCTGCAGAATTAGGTTCTGGAACCCTGAGTGGTAGTGGTACTTATATTGTTAGACGCGGAAAGAAGGATAGAAAATCTTTATTATGTATGGGAAGTTCTGTTAACTCAAACTCTTCTTTGAATTCACGTTTAAGTTCTGATTTAAGTATACCACACTCGAGATTTAGTGTGGATTTGAATTCAAGACTCAGTAGAGAATTGCAAACTCCAAATTCTAGATATAGCGTAGATTTGAGCACCCCACATTCCCGCCTAAGTCAAGAACTCAATTCTCCTAAATCTAGGTACAGTTTGGATTTAAATAATTCGCGACGTTTAAGTCAGGAATTGATCAGTTCTCCCTCAAGACTAAGTGCAGATATATCTAGTTCTCGATCCAGCACACCTCAGAGTAAATATGGAAACGATTTTAAAAAGCATAGTACCACTTTTGATAATATTAAATCTTTAATAAGAGAAGGTGTAATTGAAAGCTGTAGCGGGCCTCCAGTGGAATCAGCGGCAGATTTTGTTTCTCCGACGTCACCTTTAGTAAGAGTAGTTTCGTTACCCACTTTAAATGCAGAAGAACTAACTCCTAGAAGGGAACTGGCAGTAACAGTAGAAGAAGAGGAAGATACAGAAAGTCCTCAGCAGAATAGTAATGAAGTGTCGCCGCTTAGAAAAATAGAACAGAGTATTAGTGAGTTGCTAGAAAGACGCGATATTGAAGTTTCTAGTGTTCTGCAAGACGATAAGTGTGTTTTACAAGTAAACGGAGTTGGTCCATTTAACGAAAGAAAGAAAACTGCTCCGTCCAAACCAGCTAGAGATTCTAGAAACTCCGAAAGCCGGCAAAAAATGCACGATCTCCAAAAATCGAGTAGTCACAATGAAATTCAACGTTCTGAAGATTATTACAGGCAACTTTTAATAGACGGTGGAAGTGTTCAACATTATCCAAAACGAAACGGTATACAAAAGTCAGAAAGTGCTAAAGAAATGCTTATTGCTCACAGAGAAAAGGAAGCACGAGCAATGACGAGTTCGTCGTCTGCAGATTTTCCAGTGAGAGTAGAGGTATTACAACACGAATTTCCTCCTTTGCCACCGTCTCCAGTTGAAGAAGATGAAGATGAATATTCTGAAATAGCACATCCCATTAGTCAGAAAACAAGATCTGAAACCCTTCCACCGAATCCTGAAGCACCAGCAGTGCCTCCTCATAGAGAACCGGCATCCAATAGTTTAAAAACGCGTTCGATGGACGCCGGTTATAGTAGAGGTAAAAGGAATAATTTCTTAAGTAGTTCTAATCGAAATATTCCGCCTGAAAGACGAACTTTGCCTGCAGAATTACAAGGCACCAAACGACGAACTTATCAAAAACGATCGTCGCAAAGAGAAGAACTTCATTTACAAACGTCCTGCAGTTTGCCAGAAACGCCCATCTTCGCTAGAGGTTGTGACATTCCACGTACACCTCACCGTAAAGCACCTGAGGTTCCTAATAATCAGTCTGCACCACGTCAGAGCAGCACCATGAGTAGCCTTAATACAATTGGAAATGTTTCCACCGGCGGTTACCGACGCAATTCTGGATTAGAACAAGCTCTAGTGGGCGCAGAATTGTTAAGGATGGCTGGAGGACCTGGTAGAGGATGGTATCCGAAGCATAGACATCCTCGACCAGCATCAATAGAACATTTAGATAGATTAGCACCAGGTCATAATCCATGGGATTCAAATAGAAAACCGTTAACGCTTCCACCTAATCTTACTCCAAAGTTCTTCCAGAGATCACCTAGGGATGCCCTTAGAAGAGTTACTAGTTTGCTTATAAGAAAAGGTAAGTCTAGATTTTAAGTTTTTAGGATCAACATTCATTAGAGTTTACATAATCTCATACAAACATTGTTATCGTTCATCATGGATTGCACATTATGGCATGCTTAAATAACGAAAACATATTGATAAGAAGCACCCAATTCGAGATTGTTGTTTCAAAATTATTAATATTTACTGAAGAGCGTAATCATAATATACCAACATTTGTCTGGTTTTTGATTACAGGAAATTGCTGCTTTTTTGAAAATGGTGAGTCGAATGCCACCTTGTGGATAGCTTTTCAGTTATGACGTACCCATTCAACTGTAATTTTTAATTCTCAATTGCCTATATATTTTGCTTAAATATTTTTGCTTTTATAAAGTATCCTATAAAATTTCTTTGAATATTTTAGATATTTTCAAAATTGAATTTTTAAAATGAATACAGAAAACGCTCTAGTTTGGTATTGATCCATTTGGCTTCTACTTTTACAATTCGCTACTAGATGGCGAGAATATTAACAAATCTGCTCATAATATTTGTTGTTGCTTTTTGCTTTATTATAGCCATTCTGAATATCAGATTCAAAAAAGACATGAGTCATTCCTTTCTTTCATTCCAGAATTCCCATTTAATAGGATTCTATTTCTGCCTACCACAATGATATGTCTAAGAAATTTCATTCACAACATCTCATTTAAATTTCCAAATATGTATGTGCTACTTTTAGGGGCACCTTTCTATATTCGTCAAACAAAATAATAATTAAATGTTGCATTGTTTTTTAGTAGGTATTTATGTTGTACATATGTATTTTAATTTTCTAATTGTAGAACAGTTTTAATACTAAAACCGCTTTATGTTATTTATTTTTAAACCATACCTCACCGTCCATTCTTTAACTGTTTATAATAATTATTTTAATTTCTCTTCTAGGAAATAATGGAAAAGAACCGAAAAAAGACGCAACGCCCCAAAAATTTCAAGAATCTACAGCGAACGGTAAGTAAATAATTCTCTTTATCTAAATGACATTATTTATAATACAAGTACATAATTGAAACTTATTACCTTATTGAAATGATCCCTCCAACCATCAGAAATTATTTAAACGATTATTATCAATTTGAAGTGTTAATGCCCTTTCTGCTAAGCATTCCGTTTTGATGCAATCTTCCCTCGGATCAATAGAAAGCGAGAGTAGATACGCAACAGGGCGTCTGCTGTGTGAAATTGTTTAATGTGTCTGTACTGTTGTTTTAAAACAAGAGCATTTTAACTAGAACTGTCTTGAGATACGCAACGACGTTCAAATAAACAGAAATAAATCAAGTCACAGAGATATTCAGAAGGTTAATTCTAAAACTTGATCAGATATCAAAATAATGAATGTTATTACAAGTATTAAATTACAGAAATAGGAAACTCTGTGGCAAGGCTACTGACTTGTCTCTTGACTTACATATACGTGTAACTATAACTGCCTATAACAACCAAACAACAGAAGACGTTATCTTATTATCGTTCTTCATGTTTTAAAAGATAATAAAGTGTGAGATTCTAAATCAAAATTGGTAGATAATTAATAATCCTAGTTATATAAATTAGTTATCAGAACGCCTTTCTGTTTCGATCCATATCGGTAATATTTCAGTGTCTTATCTGCCGCCGAAAATTTAAAATTCTGCAGGGACACGAGAAATAAGGTGTGAACTTATCAATTTGCGACACTTTCCATTAGCAAAAATTTAGAAAATAGACCTTGCCATTCACAAACCATCTCGAAGATTATCTTCCTTTATTCTCGTCGCCAAAAAATATCGTTACATGTCAGGATCGTATACACTTCATATTCCTTCGAAAAATATGGAAAGATGTTCAGTTTTTCTACGTTTCAGACAAATGAAATTCCTATTTCTAATAATGATAGATAAATCCTTAGTCTTGCGATGGGGGTGATGAAGTGATAAGAGCGATATCATTTTCAAAAGACTTGTTAATTCAAACAGCCATGAAACCTAGTCGAAGGTAATCAAAGTAAAACTTTTTCTTTAAAGTTGTGCCTTTGTAGTGCTAGTCGTGACAAACTGGCCCATATAGATATGATTTGCAATTCCGAACAAGCTCGGAAAGATGCCCAACAGCAAAGTTTATACAAGTTTATAAATAAACTTCATCAAAACTAAATACATCTGCCAAATTTGGATCAAACCACTAAAACGCAACAACAAAATTTCCATTGAATTCCTAACCAGTACATATAATCTACGGCCAAAACTATTCTAAAAGTTTGAACTGTAATAATATTTGGTAACAGTATTAAATATGGAACGTCGAACTAGACAACTTCGTTAGAAAATAGAAATTAAGAACTAACGTATTTTAAAAGAATTATGTCGTTTTGGCCGTTGTTATAAGAAGCGAGAATAGAAATAAAAGGACCAAAACCGCGATCCTACTATGGTTAGACAGTAACAAAAGCAAGCAGCAACAACTAGATTTTTGCCGCCGAAATACCGAGTTTCAACTTAAGTTTGCAGAAATCATTATTCTGTCGACGGCTGCACTGATTTTATAATTTACCCGTAATGTGCACGTGGAAGCCTCCAAAGTTAGGAGGAGGTTGATAAAAAAACTCGCTTGCTACCTCAAAACACAGATACTGTGCATTCTGATAAAGACAGGAGCTTCTTAATAGAAAGTGATTATTAAGTCAATTTTAGAAAAGTTGAGAAAATTGGCTAAAACGGAGGAAAAAAGCAACGAATTTGTACGTTACATAAACTTTTCATTTCATTTTATTCCAAGTAGAGAATTATAAATTAATGATGTTTCTCCATTGCAAACTTTTGCTTTCTATGAAGAGAAGGGTAGTACCAAAGTATTTGTTTTAATGTCTTCTTCCAATGTTAGAAAAGGAATTCACTATCTGCCACTAACTATTTTAAGATCAAATATTGAAACGATTCCCTTCTTCATTACAGTCAGTCAGTTTGGAAATCACAAGTAAGTAGCTCCAGAATAAGGAAGCATTGGCAAAAATTTATATAGAAAGTAGAAGCGAAGCTGAATCGAACTTTATTGGTTTCATTCAAACAATAATTTCAGATTTTTAAGGGCGCCAATATAAGCTAGCCAGCAAATCTGTAGTTATGAAGTAAGCACAACCAGGCCGGAAATGTTCAAGCACATATTATAACTCGCCACACCAATGCTGACCCCCCTGTTACTATATTACGTCATCACAAGCCGTCAACGGACTGCTGGATTCTTGCAACATATGGTGTAGTATTCTCAACATTATTTTCTTTATCTCGAAGCTACATACTCGTTGGCTAGCGTATAGTCACAAATAGTGTCCCCAATCCGATTTTTAATTGAGAAAGTAAACGTAAAAACGTTTTTTTAGAACTTGCTGTAAATTCTTATCATCCAGATTTCTAAATCTAGCAAAACGTTTCCTAGGATGAGCCTCCAACATATCTTTAAATACCCAATAATCAAACAAACTAAGGTGTCGAAATATGTAAGCAGCAGAACACCAACATCTTAGGGCCTTAACAACTTGTGCAGTTTCAGAATTTGTTGCTATTCAGAGAGAGAAGGTGAGAACATAGTACTTTCTTGTAATACAAACTTTCAAACAAATACAAAAAGTCACATAATTACACAATTGTTAGCAGATTTGTTGCGTGTTATAAAGATCTTACTTTGTATTTTAACTAATTGGTCTTGTGATGAATGACCAACTTAATAGTTTTGTTTATCGGTTGTTGGTTTCTATCATGTCTTTTCTTCCTCCTGGACCTGCTTTTGTGTCGTGAATTGTTCTTCAACTTGCTTGGGGGAGGAACCTTGCGCATTTCTTGGAACTTTTACCGATATTGATATCATTTATTTTCTTCCTCATTACATTAAGAGACACACGTCACTTATAGAATAAAATTAGGGTTATAATATAGTAGAATGGATCAAGGTCAAAGTGAATGAACTCTTGTATGAAGTTGTCTGTTTGGCATAGTTTTATTTATTATATTATTATGATTTCCTGACTAAAATCTTTATGAATTCGCATCGCGAAACAATTTTGATTAGGAACAGACATGCATCAATAGACCCATAGGTGACCGCAATAAATTTTTTCGATCTTACTTAAATGAGTCATATTTCGATAACAAAGCATCTTAGACCTCATCTGTAATAAGACCTTTACTTTAAGGCATCTAATTCCAGTTCTTAGTTATTTGTTGGCATTATGATGGAAGTGTGCCTGTTGTTTATCGCTGTCTCCTTCACCAACCTTCACCTTTCCTTAAAGTTCCTTTTGGTTTATATGCAATTTCAAGTTTTTATCACATTTTTTCGGTATCTGCAGGAACGTAAGACTCATTGTTATTTATGTAGAGTTCGAATTTTGGATCAAATTGTTTGGTTTTCAACTTAACACAGTTATTGGAGAGTTTTTTATATTTGTGAACAAATTTTTAAGACTACTCTAGTACTTGCCTTTTTTGTTCTCTTTTGTGACAGCGTTAGCCGTTTGATACTTCGGTCTGTTCCTAAGTGTCGAACACCACTTCTGTTGTTTTGTTGTCCTCTCGATGTGTTTAATATATTCTCGGTATAGGTTGATGAAAACACTCTTCTTTTTTTGACATGATGATCAATTAAATTTTAGTTAGATTTTGAATAGCTTTCTTGGTATGAGTTTTGAATCTTGCACAAAGTAAGATCTTTATGGTTTTGCTATCGTATTGCTACCACGTTGACTCAATTTGTATTGACTGGGTGAAAACCACAACTTTTGGGCCGTACATTGGTTAGTTCAAAAATACTAATTCTTTACATGTTTTTAATTACCACTCTCGCCTTTTGAGGCTGAATGATTATCCAGGTGTGACTCACTTTGATCCTATTACCCATTGTGGTAGATTTTAAATTCGACTTTGAGGACCTATGGCATTATGATAGAAGTGTAAAACTCAACTTTGTTCAAAGTCGTATTATTAGTTAGTCCTTCTTCTAACTTGCTTTGGTATTGACCAATACGCATATTCGATTGTAACTGTTCTTTCGATTACAGAGTCCTCACTACTATAATTTTCACTTTTTTTGGAAATCTTAGGACAATCTTTGAATAAATTCTATGACAATCTTAGGGCGTTAAACCAGTGCAAATACAAGAAACAAGAGGAAACATTTAGTCCTCTCATCTCATGCATCTAACTTTAAACTTGAGGTGATGATATTACTAACTGGTAAATTTAACCGAGAAAAGCAACAGAAGAATCTGGATACATACAATTTGGGAATCCAAATCAGAAAAACTCTTCCACACCATAGAAATCTAATAGTGCATTCTGAATGTCTAATTATTTGCTCTGCTAATTATTTTAGAATAGAAGTGTAAACAGAGTTTTTGTAGGGAAAAGAATACTGCATCCGTACGTGTTATAATTTGTATCATAATGAAAGCAGGAAAACTAGTAAAATTGTAATTTTTGCAAAATTTCTTTGGCGCTTGAATCTATTCTACACGCTGTATATGGCATTATCTATAATAGAGTGCAAAGAATTGTGTGAACATTGAACCTAGCACCAATGAGGTTATGTTCTATTGTTAGTTCATAGGCGTGACATGAGATGCATTTTTTTTCTTCAGGGTCCTGGTCCTAAAGTAAACAAAGATCATTGACTTCCAGCTTCCAAGTTTCTTCGTTATAAATAGTATACCGCTGCGTTTTACTATTTTATAAAAAATAACACTCATACACGCATAATAGAATTGTAAAGAAATTACTTTTTTACGATATTTTAGGACAAGCAGGTCTATTTTAGGACAATTTTATGACAATATGGGCCATGTTAGGATTTTAGAACACTTTGACAACTCTGCAGTTTGAGATTGTTTGGTTCTTTCTGATTTTTAGTATCATTCCATATCGAATCTTTTTTGCCGTTTGAGATTTTGTATCGTACTATCAGCTACATATAGCGATGATGCGATATTGCTTAAGTGTTCATCTCGACCATGCATTGCTGTTTGATGTTCTTCTTTAGTCTTTGTGACTAGAGAGAATTACCCGGGAGAAATTCCCTTCAGGCTGAGGGAATGATACTATATCATTTTGGTAAATCTAAGATGTTTAAGCATTTGATAATTTTGAGTCTAACTTTAGATTATTCTATGAGTGTAACCCCGATTGAGTACTTCAAACGGTTTTATATTTACATTTATGGCAACAACGTACGTATCAATGAATGGAATGAAATCTTCGACGGCTAACATATTTAGCCAATTAAGTTCCTTGATTTTACAGGAGACTTCTTACTGTGGGGTGAATGGAAGAATATACTAATATGAATCACAATAGTCAAATTTTGATAAAAGTGGTAAGCATACGACGAAATACATAGTTTTGTATGCAATTTTGTAAAGTTCGCGAACTAGAAAGCAAAGTAGTTTGTTGTATCTCATCTCATACTTCGACTTGATTTTGTTTCACGTCGGGAATTTGAAGAATGCGAACAACTATAATAGATTGTTTAAGAGAATAGTTTAAAGATTTTGTTAATACAACCTTTTAGATAATTCCGATGTTCATTAAGCATAATAGTACAGTTCTAATTAGAACTCAACGCTTTAGTGATGCAGGTAGTAAACGTCATTAAATTATTTTAAATAACAGCACGCCAAGTGTAAATCACACAGACGCTGATAAACTTCCGATCAACTCAACAAACGGGGTAAACAACAAAAAAATGTTAAAATCAATGAAAACCAATTCATTTAAGTAAACAATTTAAATTAAAAGTAATTTAAAATAGAAATCAATATAAGAGAACATGTAACGCTCGAAAAAGCTTTAGAAATGATAATAATCGTAGAATATAAAATCCCTCATTTTTATCTTTAGTTTTTCAAGCTGTAATGTTTTATTCAATAGTGTTATTCTTTTTCAGGTGAAGAAGTACAGAAGAAGAAAGGCTTTTTTAAGAATCTATGGAAACGGTCCCGGCATTATTCATTAGAGCAACAATAATGTTATTTTATGGTATTTTGTTTTATATTTGTAGATTTTATATTGTTCTCAGACATTTGATTTTCCAAGAATTATTATGTACATAAATTTTACTATTTCTGCAAATTTCAAATTTACCATCGTTAGTTAAGAAATCACACAATAAGAAGAGTAACTACACATTTTAAAATTGTTATATTCTTTATTATATTGTTTACCTTCATGTTTAAAATTTTAATTTATTATTGTTTTGTTAAACTGCACGAATTCTAAATCACAATTTTATGTTATTGTTATTTTTAATTATTCTTATTTATTCAGGGGACTTTATCTTTTCTATTAATAGCGTAAAATTTTAACATCTTTACTTTTTTCTTTCAATAAAAAAATATTATTATTGGGCACTATGACTAATTAAGAAAAAAACGATTCGAACTGTAAACTGCCTACATATGTGATTAAAATTTTAGACGAAAAACGTACTATATTAAAGTTGTAAGGAAAAAATATCACTTGTAAGTATAAAAATAATCTTAATAAGTAAATTATCGAGTGTAATAAGTAAGTAGCATCAGCAAACAAGAAAACGCTCAAACGCAGAGAAAACAGCAACTTTTGTATTTTACACGCATTCGCTAATTTTAAACTGTGCATACTTATAAAATTTCTCTTTTAACAAAGGATTCACGACACGATGATAGAGCCAGTTTTGGATCAAGTTTATGAGACATTGAACTTGTACGACTTTATTTATTGCCATCATATTTGCATTCTAAAAGTAAATCTATTAACTTGCATTCAAAAAAATCTCAGTTTTATACAGGAATTATGCAAATCAAAAACAAATGATTTTAAATGAAATATTCCATTTTTAATTAGATTAACCAGATTGCGAGTCACGTAAAGTTATAATGAAGGTGTGTTGCAATGTAAGTATGTAATGTTACATGCATACCGGTTAGAGATAAAAAAAAGGATACAAAATGGTTTTTATACAGGGTGTACCTTAACCTTCCTTATTTCGCTTCTGAAAATATGTTGATAAAATTTATAAATTTGTGTATCTGTCAACAATAATTCGATGGTCTCCTTCGAAACTATTAGATGTTT